>CAUYTI010092596.1:0-106890 GCA_963575145.1 Galago senegalensis | reverse complement strand
GCCCGGGCCCGCCAAACAACAATGATGGCTGAAACCAAAAAATAGCCGGGCGTTGTGGTGGGCACCTGTGGTCCCAGCTACTTGAGAGGCTGAGGCAAGAGACTTGCTTGAGCCCAGGAGTTGGAGGTTGCTGTGAGCTGTTCTGCCAAAACACTCTACCCAGGGGGACAGCTTGAGGCTCTGTCTCAAAAAAAAAAGAAATGTCAGACTCTCTAATTTAAAAGGAAGACCCCCCACACTTTCAGAACATGTCATTCTAAGGGAAGAGGCTGAAAAATACAGCGTAGTACACATTGAGTGCTAGTGGCTGTGTTTGGCAAAGTTTTAGGAGAAAGAAATGAGATCAAGAAAGATTGAACGCTTTTCCAGTGAAATGAAAGGAATGGAGAGAAGACAAATGCTGAGGAGTTTGTAGGATTGCAAAAACCATCTCATCTTCTTCTAGGGCTCCAACTACAGGAGATGGGATTTTTTAAGGTTTTGCATGACTGGACAAGGAGCCCATATTCACTCCTTAGGTGACTGCCGTGACTCAGGGCACAGAGCCATGAGAATGTGCTCCATTTACCTCCAGCTAAAGGGCGCAACATTGACAAAGAACTGTAGCTCCTGTGCCCAAAGCCATGTTTCCCAGAGGCCACTCCCAGCCTTTAACCAGGCACAGCACATTCTCTATCAGGAGACACTGGCCCCTTTGAGGAAGGACCACACAGCTGCCTGGAACACTTCTGCCCAACCCCCACCCCTGTCCCTCCCTCAAGGTCAGCTCACAGCTCTCCCAACCTCCTCCAGCTCTTTGACCTTTATCTCTCACAGATATTTCCCTTGATAAAACCCTTGTGGGTTCATCCCACCCTGGTCCCTGTGCCTCAGAGGAACCTGACTCACACAGTCACGTTAAGAATTCCATCTCTTGCCCTGCTTAGTTTTACAAACAGCCTCAAAGAAGAGGCCTTTTAGGTGAAAGGGAGAGAGAGACACAGCAGTAAAGAGGCAGAGAAGTCAAGTCACTGTGAGAAATTTGTCTAGAAAGAATCTGTATCTTGTCACTGGGACATGGAAGCAGACAGATCAGAACACTCCTACATTTTTGAGTCTGGACCAAAAAAATTTTTGATTGTTCAAGACTTTAATAGCCCTTGGGCATCCAACTTTGGTGACCAGGAGGCAGGTTTCAAAGGTTAGACTGGTCTGAGGAGGATGTGGCCCTCAACACTACTGCAGATGAGGCCAAGGGAAATAAGAAGAAGAAAGAGATTCCTGGGGGGTGGAGCCAGTGTCTACTCCAGGAATTCCCCTCACTGAGTGTCCACTCAAGGAATTCCCTTCCATGGGTAGGGCAGCGGACTTCACAGAGCCTGACCCATAGTGCTTCACAGGTATAGTAAGCTAAAGATTGGCACTCACATTCCCCCTTTTTCAAATGACAGTTTCCTCAGTGGATATTCTGACCCTGCTCCAGCACTGTGTATTGTGTTTTAAGGGGCAGGTGTTTAGATGATAAGTCAGCACATTCCGAACCCCAGAGATTGGACTTCAAGCTGGATACACAGACTATCTGGGACCAACAGTGTCCCCTTTAAGGAGGTGGGGAGTGTATTCTACATGGAGGAGAAGAGTGAAATGTGTGGATGTCCAGAATGACAATTTATGACAGTGGCAATGCTATATCCACACACCATTTCTCTTTCTGAGCCCACAGATGGGCACATCCCTCAGCTTCCCTTCAGTTCCAGGCCTGAGTTCTACTCTACAGAATGTCAGGGGAAGTGATTTGTGTTACTCAGGCTAAGCCTGTTAACACTTCTTGTGCCTTTTCCATATTTTCTCTCTTGTCCACACTGTTGGAAATAAATGACTCCAAGATGATGGAATCCCATGAAGAAAGCAGCTTGACCCGTGAGTCAGTGTTTGAAAACACACCACACAGAACAGCTACTCAACCCACACCAAACTGATGAAATCAAGCAATAAACCTTCATCGTATTAATCTACTGATCTTTCAGGGTTATCTATTGCACAAAGCAGCCTTAATTCCTCAGATATATATGAAGGCATTGCTATTTTTTTAGTATAGGCAGTCACCAAGTTACAAACATCCAAGGTATGTGCAATTCATACCTACCGATAGAGGCTTTTACAGTAAGTCTCCAAGTTACACACATCCAACCAACATACAACTCGCACTTACCAATAGAAACCATTACAGGTAATAGGTAAATGTACCTGTTCCAATTTACATGCAAATTCAACTTAAGAATGAAACTACAGAACCTATTGTGTCATTTATAACCTGGGACTGCTTATATGTTAAAAGCAATATAGTAACAGAGAAACAAAGGTTTAATTATGACTGGTAGAAACAGGGACATGAGCAAATAGAAACCTCCAGCCAGCATCCCTGGGCCTGTACACCAAATTTATCAACTCTTCACACAAGGAAACACCTTCAGAAGAACCAACAATCAAAGGATCAATCACAGAACCTGGTTTTAATATTACACCAAGGAAAAGGACCCTGAAGGGGCCAGAAAAGCATTTTGCATTGCCTACCACTCCTCCCTTATCCCAGGAGAGGGAGAATGAGGCAATTGTGGGACTTTGCATTGAAACTCATGGCTGCCCTGTCATAAGGAAACACAGTATGAGGCAGACTTCGGTCAGAACCCATGGAGGGAGCATTTAGACCAGCCTGGCCAAAGGGAAATCCTCCACCCTGAAACCTGAGGTCTGGGTAACACCACCACCAGTTAACAAAAATCAGCCTGGGTCCTGCAATAAATCTGTAAGGCAGTCAAGCTATGAAGGCTACAGGACTTGGGCAATTCCTATGGCTGTGCTGACTCAGAGTCAGTGGAATTGGGATGCATGTGACCCAGTGACAAACCAGCAGTGTTAGCCAAGCCAGTGCCTATGTTACCCCTTCCCCAACTCAAGGCAACACAGCTCAGAGTCTTCTTCTACATGGGGAAAAGAAAGGGAAGAGTTCAGGGTGGTGTCTGTGACTCAAAGGAGTAGGGCTCTGGCCCCATATCCTGGAGGTGGTGGGTTCAAACTCAGCCCTGGCCAAAATATTGCAAAAAAAAAAAAAAAAAAAGGAAGAGTTCAAAGGACTTTGTTTTGCAACTTGGGTACCATCTCAGCCATAATAAAATAAAGTACTAAACAGACTCATAAAGCTCCTGATTTTTGGACTTATTTCCTGGATGACATTTCTAGACCCACCCTGGGCCAGAGGGAAATGTGCAGCTCTGAAGAAAAGGACATGGTTCTTATAAAGTTTTTTATTCTTATTTTATTTTTCATTTATTTATTTATTTTTTATTTTTTTGAGACAGAGTCTTACTATGTCACCCTTGGTAGAGTGCTGTGGCATCAAAGCTCACAGCAACCTCAAACTCTTGGGCTTAAGTGATTCTCTTGCCTCAGCCTCCCGAGTGGCTGGGACTACAGGCACCTGCCACAACACCCGGCTATTTTTTGGTTGTAGTTGTCATTATTGTTTGGCCAGTCCAGGCTGGGTTTGAACCCACCAGTTCTAGTGTATGTGGCTGGCACCCTAGCCGCTGAGCTATAGGCACCAAGCCAAAAAAGGACATATTTCTTTCAGCCCATGCTAACTAAAGAGGACTTGGCTTTGCATAAACATCAGAGGTAGCAAGGCAATAGTCACCACAGGCTTTGGATGAGACTGGGTTGCCTTCGTGAGTGAAAAGTTCCCAACTGCAGTGGCCACAAGGGAGTGTCCATATCACTCCTTCCCCAACTCCAGCAGACAAGCACAGAGAATATGGAAAAAGAGTAAGAGACTTTTCCTGGTAAAACAGGGAATTCTCCTGTATCTTAACCAAGTCCATGAAGGCAGTACCACCAGGAGTCTGTAAGAGTCACATCATTCCTGAGATGGGGGCATCTCCAGTGCTGATATGACTGCAGTGACAAAAGACTTAGATCACAGCACTTGTGCTCACTTTGGGAGCACATATACTTAGATTAAAATACTCAATTCCTTTTGAATATGTATAAAGGGCAGTTCAAACAAGCCCAGACAATGAAGATTAAAATAAATACCTAACTCTCCAATGCCCAGACATTAATGAACATCCACAAGCATCAAGAACTTCCAGGAAAACATGACCTCATCAAACAAACTAAATAATGTACCAGTGACCAATGCTGGAGTGGTGGAGACATGTGACCTTTCAGACAAAGAATTCAAAGTAGCTGTGCGAAGAAGTTCAACGAACTTTAAGACAATACACAGAAGGTCAAAAGCCTATCACAGAGATTTAACAAATAGAAATAAGTTTTAAATATCAAGCAAAATTCTGGAGCTTAAAAATTCAATTGACAAACTGAAAATATATGCCAAAGTCTCTCAACAGCATAATTAATCAAGCAGAAGACAAGGCATTTGAAAATACGCAGCAGAGGGTGGCACCTGTGGCTCAGTAGGTAGGGTGCCAGCCCCATATACCGAAGGTGTTGGGTTCAAATCCGGCCCCAGCCAAACTGCAGCAAAAAAATAGCCAGGCATTGTGGCAGGCACCTGTAATCACAGCTACTCAGGAGGCTGAGGCAAGAGAATCACCTAAACCGTGGAGTTGGAATTTGCTGTGAGCTGTGATACTATGGCCCTCTACCAAGGGTGATAAAATGAGACTCTGTCTCTAAAAAAAAAGAAAAGAAAAGAAAAGAAAAGAAAATATGCAGCAGAGGAAAAAAAAAGAATTTTTTAAAAATGAAGCATGCCAACAGATCTAAAAAATTGCCTCAAAGGGACAAATCTAAGAGTTATTTGCCTTAAAAGAAGAGTTTCAGAGAGAGATTGGGATAGAAAATGTATTCAAATAAATAATAACGGGAAACTTTCCAAACCTAGAAAAAAATATCAATATTCAGGTAGGAGGAGGTCATAGAATACCAAGCAGATTTAACTCAAACAAGACTACTTCAAGGCATTTAATAATCAAGCAAAGATCACAGATAAAGAAACAATCCCAAGGGGGAAAAGAAAAAAATAACATAAAAGTAGCTCCAATACATCTAGCAGCAGACCTATCGGTAGACAGTTTATATGCCAGGAGACAGTGGCATGACATATTCACAATGCTGAAAGAAGAAAACCTTAACTCTAGAATATTATATCCTGCAAAAATATCCTTATGAAGGATAAATAAGGGCCTTCCCAGGCAAACAAAAACTGAGGGATTTTATTAACATTAGACTTTTCCCACAAGAAATGCTTAAACTATTTCTTCATTACAAAAGAGATGTTGGCATGCCTGTGGCTCAAGTGGCTAAGGCACCAGCCACATACACCTAAGATGGCAGGTTCAAATCCAGCCTGGGCCTGCCAAATAACAATGATGGCTGCTACCAAAAAAAAAAAATAGCCAGGCGTTGTGGCAGGCACCTGTAGTCCCAGCTACTTGGGAGGTAAAGACAGAAGACTCACTTGAGCCCAGGAGTTAGAGGTTGCCGTGAGCTGTGATGCCATGGCACTTTACCCAGGGGGACAGCTTGAGGCATTATCTCAAAAAAAAAAAAAAAGTAAGGGATGTTAATGAACAAAAAGAAATTATCTGAAGGTATAAACCTCACAGGTAAAAATAAGTAGACAAATACAGAATGCTCTGTTGCTGCCATTGCCATGTATAGAAAGAACACTTATATCTTGAGTAGGAAGACTAAAAGACAACCCCATCAAACATAATAACTACAAAGCTTTTTTGAGAGATCAACAGTATAAAAAGATATAATAAAACAACAAAAGTTGATATAAGGGGATAGGAATTCAGAGTAGGTTCAACATTTGAAAATTAATCAAAGTAACTCATCATTATCAGCACACTATAAAAGAAAAAATTATGATCATCTCAATAATTCCAGAAAAACTTCAACAAATTCAATATCAATCCTTAGTAAAAATTCTCAGCAAACTAGAAATACTACCATGAGAATTCCTTACTCTAATAAAATGCACCTATCAAAAACCTACAGTTGGCATCATACTTAGCAATCAAAAATTGAATACTTCCCTCTAAGATTGGGAACAGGGCAAGATTGTATATTCTTACCACGTATATGTAACACTGGACTAACCAATGCAATAAGGCAAGAAAAAGAAAAAAAGGTTATACACAATGAAAAGAAAAAAATAAATTTTTCTATATTTGTATGACATGACCATTTACATAGAAAAATCACAAAGAATCTATAACAATAGTTATTCAAACTAATAAGTGAGTTTAGCAAGATCTTAAGATATAAGGTCAATATACGAAAATTCATTATTTTTCTGTATGCTAGTCACAAACAATCAAAAGTCAAATTCTAAAATGCCTTTTATAGTAGCATTAAAAAATATGAAATACTAAGAGATATTAACAAAATGTGTTCTCTAAGCTACAAAAGATTGTTCTCTAATACATAAAAGATTAGAGAAAAATGTGTTGCTTTAATCTGCAAAAAAGAAACTGAAGACCTAAATAAATGGACTAATATACTTTTTTCCTGGATTGTAAAATTCAAAGGTGTTAATGAGTCAGTTCATCTCAAATTGATCTACAGATTAAATACAATCTTAAATTCCCAGCTAGCACATTATAGAAATTAACAAGCAGCAGCTCAGTGCTCATAGCACAGTGGTTACAGCACCAGCCACGTACACCGAGGCTGGCACGGGTTCAAACCCAGCCCTGGCCTGCTAAACAACAATGACAACGGCAACCAAAAAATAGCTGGGCACTGTGGTGGGTGCCTGTAGTCCCAGCCACTCAGGAGGCTGAGGCAAGAGAATTGCTTAAGCCCAAGAGTTTGAGGTTGCTGTGAGCTGTGACACTACAGCACTCTACCAAGGGCAGCAAAGTGAGACTCTGTCTTAAAAAAATAAAAAAGAAAGAAAGAAATTAAGGAGCTGAATCTAAAACTTATGTGGAAAAGCAAAAAATACAGAATAGCCAAAACAGTGTTGAAGAACAGCAAAGTTCAATGACTCACACCATTTGGTTTTAAGATTTAATACAAAGCCATAGTTTTAAGATTTACTATGAAGCTACAGCCAAAGTAGTATTTGTGGAAGGGTATACATACACCTCAGTGAAATAGCATAGACTCTGGAGGCTTTTCAACGACAGCACCAGGTATTTGTGTAAGGGTAGACATCACCTCAACAGCATGCAGGCATCCTCAAACAACAGCCCGCCGGGCACATGCGGCCCACCTTGGGCATTTACCCAGCCCGCCAGGTGTTTTTGCTGCCGTTGCCTGTCCTGTTTAGCAGCCAGCTCATCCCAGGGCCTGCAGGCCGGCCCTCCAATGGTCTGAGGGACAGTGAACTGGACCCCTGTTTAAAAAGTTTGAGGACCCCTGGCATAGAGTCTGGGGACTTTTCAACAACAGCACCAAAGTAATATGATAAAGGATTTTTTTAAACAAATACACCTGAAAAAATTAAACATTTATGTGCAAAAACATAAAAACTTGACTTTTTCTCTACATTCTAGCTGTCAAGGAGTGAGAAAGGTAATAAGTGTGTGTTTATTCACATTTCTCTCCAAATAGAAAGACACTTTCTACCTGAAAATGCTGAGAAGCCCAAGCCATAAATATCTACCACATTGTCTTACCTGGTCTTCTCTCAAAACCCAGCTGCAGGGTTGGTTGGTGCATCCAGAAATGGCCTAGGAAGATGTCTGCACTTTTACGGCACCAACCCTCCTGTTCTTAATTCTGCTTTTTCTTCTGAAGTTTTCACATGTGTGTGTAATATAGACAATATAGTTTATCTGGAACTGAGGGAGTTCCTGAGGTGCAGACTTCCAGTTTTCAAATGGAAAAAGTTCCAGAACAAGATAGTTCACTGTCAGCAGAGATATTATCAATTTACTCACGATATCCAACTTCCCTCCTAATTGTGCCATCCATGGTTCACAACTCTGAAGGGCAGCAGCAACTCTGTCCCTACAACTCCAGCTTCTGCTCACAGATATGCGCTGGAGCTGGGCCAGTCAGCCTCCCACTGAATCTAAGCTGGGAGACCAAAAAGGGTGGAGGTCATTTGACAGTAGTGGATCTTGGAGATAGATTCAGACTTGGGATAGACTCAGGGGACTGTGTTTGCAGGTGGACAGCATCAGAAGCTGGTCTGCAGGACCAGGTGTACAGAGAAAAGTAAAAAAGAAGAGGAGAGAAACAACTCTAGCTGCAGAGTTCTCTGGTTTTAGACCTTCCTTCTTGTTCTTGGATCCTGCTAAATACATGACATCCCTACTGAAAAGCCCAGCCACCTAGCCAGGTTGTAAAAGTCTACAAACAGATCCTAGCATCTCTCACATTAGATGCACACTGCACATAGTAGGTGCCTACTACATGTGGGTGGAATTGATTTCATCTGTAATGATGAGTTTTTATGGCTTTGTGTGGCTAAACTATGGTGCCCAATGTTTTGATCAACCTTTAGTCTAGGTTTTCCTGTGAAGGTATGTTGTAGATATCATCAACTTTTATGATCAGTTGACTTTAAGCAAAGCAGATTGCCCTTCATAATATGGAAGGACCTCATAAAAGCCTTAAGAACAAAACACTGGTTCCCCAAGAAGAAATTCTTCCTCAAGGCTGTAACATAGAAATCCTGCCTGAGTTTACAACCTGCTGGGCTACTCTACAGATTTTGGATTTGCCAGCCCCCACAATCCCATGAGCCAGTTTCTTAAAATGAATTAAAATAAATCATATTAACACACACACTTACATATTATTGGTTCTGTTTCTCTGAAGAATCAGGACCAATACATTTGCTAATGCTAACTTATCATAAAGTGATTAAATCAGAACTTCAGAGCAGTAAGGAACCAGAAACACCATGGGCCACAAGATAAGGTGTTCACTGGCCCCTAGCCCTAGGGGATCCTAAGGGCAGGTCCATGATGATATGGCACCTCTCAGAAAATCCTGCTAGGAGGTAGTTGACCCAAGGTGTGTTCTTTTAACACAGATGCCTTTTGTTCTAAGCTGTGAGCTGTAATCTTCTGGAAAAAGAACTCCACTAGCACGAGAGTAATGTGCTATGCTGATGTTTATCAAGTACTTTACAATATACCAGGTTTCACTGGGACTGTCTCATTTCATCTTCCCACAAATCTGGGATACACAAGGTCTGACAATTAAGTTCATGAACTCATCCTAGGAAAAGTGCTACATACCTCATTGCTGAATATCACCATGGTCACCTTCGAAGTACTCCCTTTGGGAAGCCATGCACTGACACCAGTGCCTAGCAATTTTGGAACTCTTCTTCTGGAATGGCCATCAAAGCTGACTTTGTATTACTCTTGATGTCCCTAATGCCATCAAAATGCTTTCCTTTCAACATTTCCTTTATCTTCAGGTAAAGAAAAAGGCACTGGGGGTCAGATGAGGTGAGTAAAGAGGGTGTTCCAATAGTTATTTATTTGGATCCTGCTAAATACATGACATCCCTACTGAAAAGCCCAGCCACCTAGCCAGGTTGTAAAAGTCTACTAGACAGACCCTAGCATCTCTCATATTAGACGCACACTGCACATAGTAGGTGCCTACTACATGTGGGTGGAATTGATTTCATCTGTAATGATGAATTTTTATGGTTTGTTTAATGACCAAAAACTCTCTCAGAGACAGTGTCGTGTGAGCTGGTGTATTGTGATACAAGAGCCACACCTTTCTCATGCCAAGTTTTCAGTTAAGACTTTCCTGTTTCTCTACTGATGTTTACTTGATCTGCTGTGCTTCCCACAGTCCGCTGACAATTTTGATGCCCAAGTAGATGAGTTTTTGCAATGTTTTTTATCAGTTCTCCTTGTTACTGGCCACCCTGATCCCTCTCCATCACTGATGCTTTCTCCCCCTCAGAAAAATGTTTAATTCATTTGTACACTGCCATTTTCTTCATGGCATTAAACCCATAAATTTGGACTCTCCTATCTCCCATTTCACTTCCACTCTTGCCAAGTTTAACAAGAAATTCATGAATGTGTGTTCATTTTTCTAATTCAAACTCCAATGTTTTCACAATGGCCCACAATGGCTCAACAATAATGAACAGCAAGACACGGCCACATGTAGTCAGGAGTACAACCATGAGACACTGACATACCAAGGTTATGAAACCTTACTGAGTTATTGGTACAGTACTGCTAATGTAAGCTCATGGAGGCAAGTTTGCAAACTTCATTATCAGACCTTTGTAGGTCCTGTTACCATCATCTCCAGTTTATGGAAGAAGAAACTGAGGCTCCAGGATACCAGAGTATCTTGCTGAAGTCAAATTAATACATGAAAACAGCTGCAGTTAGGGAGTGGGCAGTCAACAGTTGAACCTGGGCACCCTGACCATCACATGAACTGCTTTGGGCATAAAGAAGGCAAAGGCCCAATGCAGGCATAAGGTCTGTTGTCACCAGTGCCAGGCTTCTGTATGTCATATTCAGTGCTGCCTTTCTGTGTATGAGCAATGCAGACATGGGCTGGTCTCACCAAGCCACCTTCCCTTCACTCCCTCCAACCCTGTAATTGTGAAATGGCTTCCCCAACACAAGGTCACATCACCTGTGAAGGCGGGGGCCTGCTTTGCAAGAACAAAGACAAAACCAAGATTTCCACCAGGGCGGAGGTGCCGCATATGTGTTGGACTTGGTGTAATTGTAATTGGCAACAACTTATCTCTAACCCTCCCTGTCTGTGACTCCCTTAACACAGAGACAGCACAGCAGAATCGACGCACCAGTAAGGAGCTTTGTGCCCTGGTGTTACTCTGTTCCTTACCAGCTCGGGAGCATAAACCACCTAATCAATAAAATGAGGGAGCTACCCACATCCTGGGGGCAGAAATGAGATGTCCTAAATCTTTCTCATCTCACAGAGTTTGAGCGTGAGAACCCAACCTTGTGGCCAGAAAATAAGCACATTGGAGAAATGACAGGATAGAAATAAATGATCCCTGAGGCCTGGAGTTATGTTAGGTGTGAAAAAGAACCCACAGAATGTAGACCCCAAAGTCTAATGCAAGATCTGTTTCCAAATGGGAAAACCATAAAAAGCTTTGCTAAAACTCAGGCAAGAAAAACCTGGAAAGCAGTAATGCTAGCCACTGGGAGAGATAGCAGAGGGACAGGCAGCCCTGCAACCTGTCACTTCAGCCCAGCTGCTGTGAGCTAGAGTGAGACCTGGGGTCAGGTTACAGGGAGCCAGGAGACAGCCAGGCAGCAGCCTTTCTCAGGACTTGCCCTTGGGGGCCTTCAGGCAGAAAGGAAGCAGGGAGGTGACAGATATGAGTACCCCAGGATAATGGGGGAGAAATTAAGCCTGAGTCCCTCACTATCATTGGTGTAGCATAGTTTAATTTGCAGCTTTCTTAATAGACATGACATAAGTAGTATGCCTTTCAACCAAGTGCTCTTAGATTTTATAAAATAAATATGGGCGTTGTCTTCTAGGTCAGTAAGGGGGTCAGATAAGCTGATGCCCTTAAAGGGCCTCTCACAGGCCAGGCAGGCACTCCACCTGGGTGAATTCTCCTTTAATCCAAAGAAGGCAACACTCTTAGGCCTTGCTCTCCCTGCCACCCTGACCTGTCCTTAGTTCCTAGAACCTGAGCCCCCTCTCTAGGCACCCCTTTTTATTGCCCCTACCAAATGCCTTCAGCTGGCCAAGGCCAGTAGTTCTTTCCTTTAGCTACAGAATGTTCAAAGCTAATAATTAAAGGCCCCACATGAGGTTAATCGTTTTCCATAGCTACAAAAACTGTATCCTTAGCCCTAGGGACAACTGCCAGGCACCCAGTGCCACCACCATCGGTCACTATGGATGACCCCACACCATCTCACTGCAGGCTCTGCCCTGATTTCTCTCCCTGTCATGTGGCAGTCGAGGCTTTGCAGCTTCTGAAACTGCTGGCGCTGGAGATGGGGAGCAGTGAGCCCTGGCACCCTTTGCAGTCAGAGCTACCTCACTAAGAACCCACAGCAATACTGTGGGCTTAGGGAAGGCAGGAAAGAAACAGGAAGAAGGCAGTGAGGTGTGAAGGAACCCAAAGCCTGCAGCTGGTGCTGTGCACCCAGGCTTTGCACAGTACCTGAGATTCTCACTGTGCACTGTGCACAGTCCCTGAGATCCTCACAATCCTCACACGACCACACATGGCAGAGGGGTGGGGAGTGGGGGTGGGGGTGGTTTCAGTAAGCTCCTGCCCCCTATGGATGAAGGGCCTGAGCTACAGAGGAAAAGAACACATCTCGGTGATGCTGAGACTACACCACTCAGGACCTCACTCACCCACACAGCTGTCCCTTTCTGGCTGCCATTTCAAGGCAGAAGAGAAGGCTGGGGAGCCAGCGAATGGGGCCCCATCATTGTCAAGGCCACAGACCCAAATGGAGTCCCTACAACATGGTGGACCCATACTGGGTCCCATAGTCCTGGTGAGTGGAACAGAAAGGTCTGGTCCTTAGCTCTCCCTCCATGCCCCAAACTACCAGCAGAACACAGACCAATCATGTACATGCACTCCAAGTCCTACCATAGCTCTCAAAGGTCCCAGACTTTATTCCACCGCCCTGCCCAGGAGAGCTCCATGCTCAGCCACAGAGTCACAACCAGAGTGCCCCAGGTCATAAGCTGTGCCACAGATTATCAGCTCAGCAGATCATAGCAATCCCCTCTGGGCTCTCCCCAGACCTACCATAATGCCACCTCTTCAAGCTTAGCAGCATCCCAATGCTAGCCTTTCATTGAAAACTGAATTTCCTCTAATATATGCCAAAAAGTAAAAGTAAATTTATAGACCACACACAAAAAGCTCCCCACCCCCACCTGCCAAGTCATCCACCATTGCTAAGACTCCAGAAAAACTGAGGTTGTCCAGGCAGTGATATGGCTGATCCCCTGGTTCAGGGCTGGTAGTACTGTGCTCAGGGAGAAACCCTAACCAATCCAAGGGGTCTGCCACCACAACCACAAAAGCAAGGAGGTGAGTGCAACTTGGCTCTTACATGCCTGCATGGTGCCAGAAGTCTTCCCACTTGAAGAAGCTTTTTGAGTCCTCCCAACGATTGCTAAGAAAGGGTTGTTATCCCCCACTGCATAGGTGACTTTCCAAGGTCACCCCCATGAACCAGGATAAAAGTCCAACTGGTTCTACCCACAATGTTATATGCATTTTGAAAATAGAATCACCCTGGCCCAACAGCAGAAAAATTATCTACGACACTATTCCCCACCCTGGAGTCCCTCAGGAAATAAGCTTCCTAGGTGAGAAGCTAGCATGAGCATTCCTAGATGGGAAGTCTGGAAGAATGGGGTCTGCTTGTCCAATGAAAGCTTCTGGGGGGGGGTCTACCTGCAGGTGACAAGTGCCAGGGCACCTCTATGAGCTCAGGTGGATAGCCCTGTGTCACCACAGATCCACTTCTGATGAGTCTCTTCTTGCCTGATTTCAGGACCCCTCTTCAGAAGCTGGAGATACTCTCCCTGACCATCTGCTGCCTTAGCCAGTCCCTCACACCCACGCTCAGGCCTGCCTTACCAATTATCACAGGAGTCTTTTTACTGCTTGTCTTCCTGGCACTAATTAGTGTCCTCCACAGGGCTCTGGACACCCTCCCTCACCCCCAGACACTTCCTTTTCTCTCTCATCCCGTATAGTCTCTGAGAAAGATCAAACACTTCTGCAGAATTGTTCCTGGAATATTTTCATGATGACAGGAAATGTTTTCTTAGCAAAAGGAGTGGGGCACTATTGTTGGGAAATCATCACCATGAGAAACCAGAGAAAAGAGGAGGGTCTGTCAGTCACCTCCCTATCCCCTGCTTCCCCCTCCCAGCACCATCCTAGAAGCAAGGTCCCCAATGCACAGAAAAGAGGTCGTAACTTGCAAAGAGCTGTGGCCCAGATATCCAGTGTTCCCATGCTGTCTTGCTCCCTAGATAATCTAAGTGAATCAACCAAAAAACTTTGGAACTCCCAGAAAAATTGAGGAAAATCAGCATGCCAAAATCACTGGTGCCCCAAGAACACATTATGGCAACCAAAACAGGAATGGGGCAGAAGAGAGCTTAATGCGTGAACTTCCCTTGAGGCTTAGTGACTTTGGCAAGGATGAGGGTGCACTGCTTGGTTGGCTAAATCACTTGTATAATGGAGCAAAGGGGAAATAAAATATTTATCACTTTCCCCTCAGAGAGGAAAAAACCGTAAGGAGCAATGAAACCAGTACAAAGTGGAGTTAATGTCCAAATAATTGTTGCTATTATGGTTTGATTGTAAAACTTCTACTATAAGCATAAAAAAATAAATCTTGAAAGGTGAAATAAATAATTCAAATAAAATCGATCTAAAATTTGATCTAATATCCTTGATTACAACAACAAAATTATGGAGAAGACATAGAAGTACACTTATGTTCCTGATGTTTCTTATGTTCAATAGATAATGTTTCATTCCTGATAAAGCTAATGGGTTTGAGGCCAAGTGAAGTGGATCCCAGCACTTTGGGAGGCCAAAGTGCCAGGAGTTTGAGATTAGCCTGGGCAACATGGCAAGACTCTGTCTCTAGAAAAATAAAAAACATTTTTTTTTTTTTAATTAGCCAGCCGTGATGGCAAGCACCTGTAATCCCAACTAATAAGGAAGCTGAGGTGGGAGAATCATGAAAGCCCAGGAGTTTGAGGTTGCAGTAAGCTGTGATGATGCCAGTGCATTCCAGCCTGAGTGACAGAGTAGACCCTGTCTCAAAAAAGAAAAGAAAAAAAATAGAATGAGTTATGAGTGGAAAAGTAGCAGAATTGTCATTACTCATACATATATTATTACATATCATATGTGAACTTCTACAACAAATCCCAAAGTACAAGTATCTTGTGATTTTTATATTTTTACTGAACAATTTCAAGGTCTAGGGGAGGGGTCACATTGTGCAGTACACAACCTTTCGTTCAAAAAAATCAATCCTTTACATCTGTCTCTTCAATCAGACCCCTCTGGTGCAGCAGACATGCAAGGGTCGCAGACGCTGCTCACACAGGCACACGCCAACCCTGACCCTAGGCTTTATTCTAGAGGCCAGAATAGAAATGGGAACAATACAAGTAACATCCACGGTCTCGTGGTGCTCTCAGGCTAATGCAAGAGACAGAACATAAACAAGCCAACAGATAGGTGAAAGGAGGGAGAAGAGGAGTTTCCACCAGGGCAGCAGGACGGGACAAAAATGAGGGGCAGGTCCAGAGAGTCAGACAGCAGATCAGGGTCCCGGGGGCTGAGAGGAGGCGATAGGGACCGATGGGTAACAGACAGGGGATTTCTTTGGGTGAAGAAACTGTTCGGTCGAACAACATTTTGAACAGACCAAATGTCCCTGAATTGGGTACTTTAAAAGGGCTAAAATGGTTAAATGTTACTTAGGTGGATTTTAAAAGATACAATTTTTTTGAAAGATATTTTACAGATGTGATAAGTGCTCACATTAACGTAGGCAGGATGTCATGGGAAAGAGTTTGGGATGGAGCCTGTGGGAGAGGCTTGGGCAGTGAAGCTCCACTTCTAAATGAGAAATGAATGAAGAGAAGGAGCAGCCTCCTCATGAGGATCTGGGGAAAGAACATTCCAGGCAGAGGGACACCAATGGGTGGAAATTAGATGGGAGACATGGACAGATGGCAGATCCCAGCAAAAGCCATGTGTATTTCATTGTGAGTGCAGCAGAAGCCACTGAGGCAGGGGGATGCCTGAACCAATTAGTGTGTCAAGGGGTCTTTGGATGCTTTGGGGAGAGGGGGTTGGGGGAGGGGGCGTGAAGTAGGGGCCACACTAGGAATGTCTGCAGGCAGGTGCGCAGCTCCAGGCAGGGGTCCAGGCAAAATGGATGTCCCAGGCTGAGACTGCCGTGCCCAGAAAAGGAACATAGTGAGGATAGGAGTGCCCAGACCCAGCAGACAAGGTTGCCATGGTTACCAGATGGTCCCTAGGAAACAGAGAGAAGGCAGATGCCCACTGTGGACTGCATCACAGACCTTCCATTAGGGCAGCAGGAGAGACTTAATGCTGAGACACAGAGAGGATGGTGACTTTCTGGGGCACCAGGTCAGGGCTGCATCTGGGAGATACGCAGGCAGAGCTGTGATGGGGTGGCCAGGGGGCTGGGTGCTCATCTTCAGCCCAACCGTGGAAAGAGGAGGCAGTGGAGGCCAGAATGAGGGCAGGCCAGCGAGCCATCACAGAGAACACGGGTGTTCTGGCTCTGTGACTCCCTGGGTGCTCAGGCTTGGTTCATGGACAAGAGAACAGGAAGCGGGTGGGGCATGATGACCTCTCTGCAGAGAAACCAATTTAACACTGACAGAAACTTCCATCAGGCCAGATCCAACAGGTCCAGCCAGAGAAGCTTCCTGGACCACAAAAACATTGTGCACACATGTCCTGAGTCCTGTGTCCCCAGGCCACACCTGGCTCCCTGCCCCAGAAACCAGGAGACAGAGGGGCCTACGAGGCTGGGAAGGTGGTAATTCCTAACACAGTTCTTGTGGTGGCCCAGGGGAGCAAAAGGAGGGGGGCATTATACAGGTCACGGTGATGCTGGCTTGGCTTGGCTTAAATCTTGCAGGAATATAATGTTATAACATGCTTTCACAGAGTCTGAGTATAATAACCTGAGTTTCCACTAGACAATAAACTTCGTCAGAAATGTTATAAAACAGTAAACACGATGGTAGATAAGAAAACTACTAACCTGAGTTTCTGCAACAGCGTAAAACATCAGAAGGTTCTCAGTGAAGTGTAAAGTGAGAGCAAAAGAGAAATGCCACATGCTCAAGGGAGCCATGTGTCCCCAGCAGTAACCCCACCTTCTCCCCTCCCCCCTTTCACAGTGTCCCTCTGAACTTTTGCCTCCTCTTTTTTCTGTGACTCCCAGATCAACAGAGCCCCTCCACGTTCTGTAAATTAGGAAGCCCCATGTCACCAGGCACAGCTCGAGGAGGGCAGACCTTGTCCTGTCTGCCTGTAGAGCCACTGGGAGTGTCATCTGAGCCCCAGGGATGGTGAGGTCAGGCCTGCTGGGAGCTGGGAAATGTTCCCAGAAAAGGCAGGGAAGGGTCAAAAAGGACAAGCAGGACTGGGGACACAGGACAGCAGGAGGCACATTATTGTTTCAGGTTGCCCAGGACTGAACCAAGTCATGCTGAGGGATCCCAGGGAGCTGGCACACAACTCAACCAAGGCACAGCGGATCAGGACAAACCACGGGACGGGATCAGGGAAGTGGATGCCTGTGAAAGGAAGGAAGAGAAAAGATCCAGTCTATGGAGTCTGTCCCCACATATCCCTTCTCTGAGCCACCACGCTATAGCAGCTTTGCACCAAGCCTTGATCCACCCACCCACAGACTCCAGGACCCAATGCCACCCAGTTCACCAAAATTAGCATTTAGTAAGGCTGGATAAGCAAATGAGTGCATGAATAGACAAACAAATGAGTGTGTGCCCAGATCATTCATTCAAGTGGAGTGCCAAGAATGGAAGTGAATGAATGGAAAAATAATCATTCAAACTCATGTCAAAGTCACGGGATGTCGCAGCTGGGGGACCTGGGGTGTGCAGCATCACTTTGTGAAGGTGAAGGAGCCTGACCTTCCTCACCTGACATGAGGTCCTAGGGGCTTGCCCTGCCATTTCAAAGGTGCACGAGACAAGAAAGGGTGGCCCCTGGTAAACACAAAGGTCACAGACAAAGTGCAGGGCTGTTGCAACCCCTCATCATGACCCCAGGATATGAAGCAGGCACAGTGCATCCTGGAGCCTCCAGCAAAAAGCTCTTCGGGCTCCTGGGCAAGGCTCCCAGGGGCACACAGACAGTTCCAAAAGGCAGGCCTGAGCAAAGAGCTGGACCCCCGAAATGAGATACACACATTCCTCAGCATGTCATGTCTCCTTCTCTTTTCCATTCTATATAAACTAGAAAATTAATTACCCAGAAATGATTCTTCTGCCCTGGAAACCCAAAGAGTTTAATGTGTAATTCATACATGAAAATGTAGATGTTAATGTGTGACAAATCTCCGTATAAATATTTGTGCAGTTAAATTTTTAGGCATCTGTCTTCTTCCCAGAAAAGTCACTTCACAGATGACCAGAAGCCCCAGGCCACAGGGCTGATGGGGCTGGCAAAGCAGCTTGTCATTTTACCAAATATCTATGCAGCTGCCACCGCAGCAGAGCCAGGAAGGCACCAGCCTATACACCAGCCACCTGCAACCAAGTCACAGCTCTACCACACCTCCCTGCTTGGGATCCTGCAGTGTCTTGTTCAGAATGAGGATTTAATGCCATGTGCCAGCTCCAGGCTAGGTCCACAGAGGAAGGCAGAATGGAGTATCGTCTGATGCTCCAGCAGCAGCAAATCCAATGGGAGAGCCAGGCAAGCAGATGAGGAATGACAATGACAGGGTGGCAAGTTCTGAAGCAGGCTGGAGCCTACATGGCAGGCAGGTGCAAAGGAATAAGGACTTTGCTATACCAGGAGCATCCTGGAAGATTCCAGCAGCAGGCCAGTCCCGATGGAGCTTGTCAGGTGGATGAGGGCAAGTGGACACTCCCCATAGTACAACTATACAAACAAAAACCAGAGCTAAATGGTACATTTCAAAACTATTAAGAAATGAATATAATTGTCATGGATATGTTACTTAGGTCAGTCTAAGCATTTCACATTGTATATCGAAGCAGTACCCTGAATCCCATAAATGCATCAATGTACAAAGGTATGATTTAATAAAAAATAATAATAATAAAATTAAATTAAGAAAAAAAAACAGAGGTAAGAACAAGCATGCCCAGATTGGTGTGAGTGTGGCCTGTGGCACACAGTGGACACTGGCCAGCAGTGTGCCTGGCATGGAAAACAGCCAGGTCACCAATGGGCCTGGAAGCTCAGCCCTAAACAGGACTTTGTAAGGGACTGAAAACTTTGAGCAAATCAAAGCTGTACCTCACTCTGGGGAACAGTGTGGAGGCCAAGAGGAGGGTTGTGTGGGAAGGAAATGAGAGGCAATTGAGTTTTGCAAAGTGTACAGTGAGTGCAGCAGCCACATAAACTACCAGCCCCAGCAAGCTCTGAGACCTGCACTACACCAAGCCTCAGCAGCCTGCCTGCTTCTTGCCCAGATGTCCTGAAAAATCTTCATCACAGGTGTCCCAGTCCACACACTCAAGTGACACATAACTCTGCATATAAGCCACTTGAAATGTAGGTTGGGCCCTTATTTTGTCTGCAGTTGCTACTACTATTTGGGGGTGGTCACTTACTGTGAAGGACATTTCCTGACACCCTCTCCAGATGCCTGGTGGGGCTCTCCAAAGCATCCTTTCACACAAGGACCTGGAGGCACAGTGCACAGTGTAGGCTCAGTGAGAACTACTATGCCTCCCATGCAAGGGAGAGAGGAGCTGCTTGTCCTCACTGAATGCTGGCCCAGAACCAGCAGTGTGGTCATGAATATGCCCTCACTCACCAGGGCATTGCTGCCCATACCTGTGCACAATCTGAGGTCCCATTGGCATCTTCCCAGAATTTGGGCCTTGCACAACAAGACAAAGCACGTTTTCATTCTCCCACCCCAGCAGGGTCCCGACAGCATCCTTGAAGCCCTAAAGTCCAGGTCGAAAGACAGAAGTCTAGGCTCACGGGACTAGATGCCCACAGGACAAAGGTGTAAGCCCCCTGCTCTTGGCACTCTAGTGCCTCTCTTGGCAGAGGGACTGGCAGCCAACCCTTCAGTAATTACCAGCCACATACCTCGCTTGGCCTTCAGGGGCCTGAGGCCCTCCTCCTGGGCCAGGGCCTCCCAAGCCTCCCGCTCCCTCCAGCGTCTCAGCTGCTCCTCCCGCATCTTGTAGAAGAGGATGTGCTTCTGCACATCGCTGAGCTCGGCCAGGAGCTCAGGGTCGATGTACATGTCATGCAGGATCTGCTGCAGCATGATGCCACCTGGGATGCACACACCGGATGGGCAGCCCAGCAGGGGAGCAGGGCTGGAGGGATCCCCCAGGTGCTCTTCACCCCTGGCTCCTCACTCCGGGGCCACTCCTGTTGTCCCTGCTCCATGCAGCATTGTCAGGCTGCCTTGGTACCCAGCCAGCAACAGCATCATCTCCTCTGCCCGTGACAATGAGAGAGGTCAGGCGGCAGGAACCAAAGAGGCAGCTGAGACCTTGCAAGGGGCAGCAGCCACCAGGAGCAATTATTACTTCCGTTGAGTCATCAAGCACTGCATCCCAGCAGCACTTGTGCCTTGGCCTCTCCAGGGCTTCTGGGACAATGAGGAGGGCCCAAACTTCAGTGTAGCCAGGCGATAGCCAGGCCCAGCCCTGCCCATACTGGTAGGTGTCGAGTGATCTGTTAGTGGAAGGTAACGATGACACCAGCTGTATCGATGACACTGCCCTGGCCAGCCAGGAACCGATCTCTCCTCTGCAGATAAGAGGAGGAGGAGGAGACAGCTTTGCCTACTAATTCCATATCTTTTGAGCCAATTTCAAACAGAAGCCAGAGGAGCCAGCCAGGAGCCCCGAGCCCTCCTTCTACCTGCACCCTCGCTGCCTACCTTCCTTGCCAGAACACTTGGCATACTGAAGCAATGCTTTTAAAATTCTCCCTAGGGGAAAAAGAGATCTTTTCCCCTATCTGTATTTAGGTGAAGAAGAAAACAAAATGGAATTGGTAGAGACAAGTGGTGCTGTTTTCATCACGGAGTTCAAGGACATAAGGGAAGCTGACATCCTTCCTCCTTTCTTTAAAAAGGGGTCCTACAGCTGTGCTTGTGCTGACCAATAAACCCTGCAGGGACTGGTTTTAATGGCTGGTGTTAATTTCCTTGTTATTTTTTGCAGGTGTCTGGAGTTGATCAAAAAGAAAAAAGTTGAAACTTGATCTTCTCTGTGCCCTGACCAGATGCACCCTGGACAGGGCAGGTTGCCTGAGGTGGGTCAGAGCCGCTGTTACTGAGATCTTCAGGGTGGAAGCTCGCCCTAAACATGTGCTCAGAGCTACACACAGCTGCCCTTTTATTGGGACAAGGATACAGGGGTTCAGAGCAGGTAAGTGACTTGTCTGTGGCTACCCAATCTGTAAGTTACCCCATTGGGACTCTACCCAATATTCAAATCTGACATCTACTGAAAACTAAGAATCTGTTGATGTTTTGAAAATGTAACCTGACCAGGGGAAAACAAAGAACAAACAGGATTTGGCACTGAGGCCAGGTTGGCACTAGTGACCTTCCTGTCCCCTTCTCCACCCCCATGAGCACAGAGGGTGTATCAGACACTCTAGAGTGATGGGAGGGGAGGGGAATGAGCCCTCTTCCCCTTGGCCAGGTTCATGCACAGCAGAAAGAAGGCATAAGCAGGTTCAGAGGTGCTTAAGTCCACAGGGTCAAAAAGGAGTATAGACAGTCAGGCGCCCCTCACCTGGGTCAAGTGGGATGGTGTCAGCCTGACCCAGATCTTCCCGGAGCCTCCACTCAGATGCTCCTGCCCCTTGCAGTACTTGCGGCCCTAGACTCCGACCACCCACTTTGCTCTTCTAGTACCTGGGGCCTTTCCCTGGCTCGCACACTCAGAGTCCTGACTCCCTGCAGTTACCGGTTTTGTGCTCTGTCCCACCTCTGGCCCAGTAATATTTCAGTGTCCAGAGGAGACAGCAGACGAAGACCCCACGGAGATCTGGGCTCCCGCAGGCAGCTTAGTTCTGTCTTTCTGGGAACCCCCAGATGCCTACAAGAAGGAGCAGTGGATAGGGAGGACGGAGAGAACGCTGGCCAGCTGCCCGGCTGGCCCTGGGCATGAGATCCACCATTCGGGCAGAGTGATGGTGTCCTCTTGCGGTAGGGAACCTAGAAGAGGAGGATGGGCGGTGGTTGGAGGCGAACGACCCTGCTAGGGCCAGTTTTATGCAACAAAGGATCTCGCTGGGGGTGGGTCGCTCCCTGGAAATCCCAGGTCAGTGGGGCAGGAGGCCAAAAGACACCAAATCCGGAGGACGTGACCGAGCCGCGGGTGGGAGCCTGGGCGCGGGCAGCATCGGGTTTCCGGAACGACGAGCTCTGGCGGACACGGGTAGAGGCTGCTCGGCACCTGTCGGCGTCACCTCCCTCCAGGCGCTCGCCCGCGGGTCAGCCCTCCTGGGGCGAGGAAAACGCTCGGCCGGGCCTGAAGCGCCCCCTGGCGGTCGGATATAAGCCACTCTACTCAGCGCGGAGCGAGGATACTGGGCGTGAGAGGCCTGGACCTGGCAAAGCGGTCCGGCCTGAGGCTGGTGCAGGATGACCCAGGAGAAGGGGCTGCGGCTAGAAACGAGGCAAAGGAGTTCGCGGGTATTCAGAAAAGGTTTTCTGCCATCTTCAACTGGTTTTATTTTATTTTTCACTGGCCAGGGTGGTGTGTTATTTGCACGCCAACGCAGTTCCTTCCAGGGCCAGGAGGTACCGGCACACAATTGTGCAAGTGACTGGAAACCACCTGAATGTCCATCAGTAGGGGGGCGGGGGGGTCGCCCAGTGTGGAACTCTGCTCCTTTCACAATCAGCTGTCTGTTTTGACCAGGGCAAATGGCCACAGCTGATAAAACGAAAAGGTGGCATGTAAACCATTCTCCACAGTGTAATGCATTTTAAAAATAATGTATGCTTGTAGGGAAAGAATATGTTAGATCATACACTTAATTGTTTAGCATTGTTTCTTGATTTCTTCTCGAAATGGGGAGTAAGATCACTTTGGACAATTTTGTGTTGTTTTATACAAGGAGTAAGATGTATGTACATAATTCATATGACTGAAATAAAATGTATTTCAAAAGCCCTAAAATGGATCTTAAAAAAAAAAAAAAAGACCTGTGGAGGCTAGCACCTATGGGGTAGAGACCCACCCCCAGAGAGGGACCTGCAGGCAATGCTTGTCTTCTCTAGGCCAGGAAGGCCAGGAAGAGATGCTGCAGAAACCACACATGCATCCTGGGGTTCCTAAATTGGAGAAGGGCTTTGAGGCATTTCTTGGAGACAGCTCTGGCACTGGTGTGGAGAGGAGCCTGGGAGGACAGGAGGCAGGGAGAATGGCCAGGACTCAACCAAAGTGCAGGAGAAGGTGATGACACCTATACAGCATTGTCAGCAGGAGCCAAGAAGGCCAGAAGTGGGGGGCCCAGAGACTCTGATCAGTACTTAGCTTCCATCTAAAATCCTTCTGAAACTGAAATTAGATCCTGTCATTCCTCTGCTCAAAACCCATTCTACTCAGAGTTGAAAGCCCAAGCCCCTACCATTCACCCCATGCCACTCGCCTGTGTCACTGGCTCCAGACTGTTGGCCTTAGCCTGGGCCTGGTGCCTCCTGCTCAGCAAAGGGCAGACAAGCACTCTTCTAGGGGACTCAGGCTGGCTGTGCCCTCTGCCTAGAACCCATCACCTCCTTTATGTCTTTGCTCAAACTTTTAACTCCTCCACACTTGATTCCTCTTCACTCTGCTCTGTTTTTACCTTTAGCATTTACTTTGTGAAATGCCATTTTACTTACTATGTGTCTATCTCTCCCTAGTAGATAGTAAGCACTTCAAGGGCAAGTGCTTTCATCCATTTGGTTCACTGACATTCCAAGTGCCCAGAGCACTGCTTGGCACACAGAAATGCTTGATAAATGTGTATTGAGAATAAAAATGGGGGCTGGATGTGGTAGCTCATGCCTGTAATCCTAACATTCTGGGAGGCCAAGGTCTCCCAGGGTTGCTTGAGGTCAGGAGTTCAAGACCAGCTTAAGCAAAAGCAAGTACCTGATGAGCATGTCTCTACTAAAAACAGAAAAATTAGCTGGGTGTGGTGGTGGACACCTGTAGTTCCAGTTACTTGAGAGGCTGAGGCAGGACTGCTTTGATCCCAGGAGTTTAAGGCTGCTGTGAGCTAGGCGGAGGCCATGGCACTCTAGCCCCAGCAACAGAGCAAGACTCTGTCTCCAAAAAAAGAAAAAAGAAAGGGAGGGGAAGAGGGAAGGAAAGAAGGAAGAGAGGCAGGGAGGGAGGAAGGAAGGAAATGACAAAGGCATTTTCGAGGTAGAATTGACCGGAGTCTGTGCTGATGCTGAAGTGGCCAGAACAGGGCTCTGCAGAGTGGCTGCTGAAGGCTTGGGCCTAAAGTCATAGACAGATGGGCTAAATCTGAGGCATTAGGTAGCCTGATGACCCTAATAAGCCACCTTCCCTGACTTACTCTTTATTCCCTGACCACATGCCCTCTAGCAGGCAGGGTCAGTAACAGCCAGAGAACCCCATCATCAGAGCTACAGCCTAGCCTGGAACAGCCACCACAAAAGAATCAATCGCAAGAGTCTAGAGCAGTTTCTGCCTTGTCACCACTGAAAAATCATGGGCATAAAAATCAGTCATGTCCCTATATAAATCCAACAACTACCGTGTTTCCCTGAAAATAAGACCTAACCAAAAAATAAGCCCTAGCAGGATTTGCATGCATTTGTAAATATAAGCCCTACCCCCGATTATAAGAGCTAGTGATGGGCATGACTATGCAAGGTATCTGCATAGCCAGGCCATGCATTTTAGCTTGGAGCGGTAAGGAAGACTGGAATACCTTTTATCTGCCACAGCTCCTTTCTCCCAGCTGTTGGCACTTGCACCGGTGCGCATGTGGTAACCACGCTGTCACAGGCATCCTATTGCACATGTGTGAACAGCTAGGGGAAGGAGTTCAGGTATCACTAGTGCCAGCCCCACCAACAAGGTCGGCTCCCCCTGTCAAGTTCCAGAAGAAGATGACTTAACTGTATTTGAGTAAATGTAGATTGTTGTATTAAACTTAATAAAAATAAGACATCCCCTGAAAATAAGCCCTAGTGTGTCTTCTTAAGAAAAAATAAATATAAGACAGTGTCTTATTTTTTGGGAAACACGGTACTTAGAAAATCCTATGTGGAAAAAAAAGATCCTTTTACAATAGGAACCAGACATATGAAATATTGGGAATTTAAAAATGTGGGGACCTGGCTTGACGCCTGTGGTTCAAGTGGCTAAGGCGCCAGCTACATACACCTAAGGTGGCAGGTTCAAACCCAGCCCAGGCCTCCAAACACCAATAACAGCTGCAACCAAAAAGTAGTCAGGCGTTGTGGCAGGCACCTGTGGTCCCAGCTACTTGGGAGGCTGAGACAGGAGACTCGCTTGAGCCCAGGAGTTGGAGGTTGCTGTGAGCTGTGATGCCGCGGCACTCTACCCAGGGGGACAGCTTGAGGCTCTGTCTCAAAAAAATAAAAAATAAAAATATGGGGACCTATAATGAAGAAAAGTAAAAATCTTTGCTGAGAGTATGTCCTGTTGGTGTAAGAACACATCACATCCATAGTCAGAAGGCCCCAATATTGTACAACACTCAATGAACCAGTTCTGTATTAGCCTGTCCTCAAAATATTTCCAAATCAGCCTCACCTCCTAGAACTCACACCCTTGCACTCATTTCTCACACATATCAGGGTTGGTCTGATTGAATGTGTGATGATCTGTCCTAACACTAACAGAATATATCTTGGTCTCTCTCTCTCTCTGATCACTCACTCTGGAGGAAATTATGTTCTCCAGGTAGAGAAGAACTAAACCTTTCTGCCAACATCCATGGAATGAGGGGGAAGAGGAACCTCCCAGTCAGATCAGTAGTTTCACTGCAACCTCTTGAGAGACAGAGCTGCTGCTGGATTACTGACCCTCAGAAAGAACATGATTATGTATGTGTTGCTTTAGGCTATTAAATTTGGGGGTAATTTATGTAGCAATATAACACAACCTCAAATTAATTTGTACATCTAATATCATTTCCAGCCAAACCTGAAAGGAAGTTAGAAAGTAGGCAAAGAGACATCATAAAATAATTCCCAAGTTAACCAAAAAAATGAACAGATGAGAACATTCTTGAAAATAATGAAGGATATTGAATTTCATACCACCAGTATTCAAGCTTCTAAAATTAAACATTTCAGTCCTAATACAACAAGAAAGAGGTGAATCAAGAAAGAGTTGTACTAGCCAAGTGCAGTGGCTCATGCCTATAATCCTAGCACTCTGGGATGCCGAGGCGGGTGAATCACCTGAGCTCAGGAGTTCAAGACCAGCCTGAGCAAGAGTGAGACCCTGTCTCTACTAAAAGTAGAAAAACTAGCCAAGCATTATGGCAGGCTCCTGTAATCCCAGCTATGTAAGAGGCTGAGGCAAGGGGACCCCTTGAGCCCAACAGTTAGAAGTTGCTGTGAGCCATGACACCATAGCACTCTATCTAGGGCAACAGAATGAAACTGTCTCAAAAAAAAAAAAAAAGAAAGAAAGAAAAGAAAAAAGAAAAAGCTGTACTAAACCACTAACACATGACAAAAATGGTAGTGCAAAATAGTGCAAGGAGGATAAAAGTTCAATAAAGGAAGCCGGATTTGCTAGATCCTCCCCTGTGATCCCACCAGGACACCCCTCAATGTCCTCCAGGGGTTCTGTGACATATACACGTATAAGAATTACTACGACATTACTCTTCACAGGGAAAATTTCAGAATAACCAGTGTGTTCTATAAAAGGGGCTTAGGGCACATCTATAGGATAAGATGCAATGGAGCCGTTAGAACTGATGCTGAGAATAGTATTGGCATAAGAGGGGGCTCCTGGTGTTATTGTAAGGGGCAAGGCCGTTTGTAAAATTTTATGTGTACTGGGGCCTGGCTCCTAATTTGGTGAAGTAAAATAATTTAGGGTGGGGAGAGTGGGCTGTGGTGACTAATTCTGTCTGCCCTGTGAGTTTCCCCATACTCCTTCTGGTTTAGAAGGAAAAGTCTTGCGTGCAGGATAGGCACTTGACTTGGGCCTGGAACTGGTACAGGGAGAAATTGGCTGATTTTTTGCCACAGTCACGAACTTGGGGCTGCTGGCGCTCATGTTCCCCTGTGTGCACTAGGAGAGAACGGGGCCAACACGCAGAGACAAGCAGAGCTGTGGTGGGGAGAAACACTCTGGCAATGGTAAGCGCCCCCAGAGCCCTGGTTCCTCTGTCTGTGAACCCCTTCTCCCATGGCTTTAGACAATTGCAACCCGGGGGTCCTGACCAAGTCGCTTGACTCTCCATTTGTCTTCCCAAGGATGCTGCAAAGATGGGTGAGACACGAGCCCAAGATGAGGAACCTGGGCCACAGCTTCCCTAAGGGCCCTTTCTGATGGCCTGTTTCCCAGAGGAAGCCCTCCCCGCCCTCTGAATGCTTATTGTTGGATGTAGGCTCTGTTAGAGACATGCACGGCTCCAGCCCCTCTTCCTCTGCCTCATTCTGGGAAGCCAGTGACACAAAGAAGGGACAGTTTCTAGCGGAGGTGAGTCCTTTGTGTCTGCTCCTAGCCTAATGGAGTAGGGAGCTCTGAGTCTGCAGGGTAGAGAGAAGGGACACACTGCCACCTTTCCCTACCTCCAACACAGATAGATGGCCCACGATTGCCTGCACCCTTGCCCCAAAGCTCCCTAGAACCCAAGTCCTACTAATTAGAAAAAAATTCTGCTCCATGTGACTTCCCCTGGAGTAAAGCCACTCAGCACAAGTATAAAAGATTGACTCAGTTGATAGGGCAGGAGAGAACTCTGGGGCCCCAGAAGGCAAACAGGCTAACAGGCTTATGCTATGGACGATTCCTACAAGGCACCTGGGGTCCCCCGTCCATCAGTCCTGGCTGCTGCCTCTCTTGCTGCAGACGAGTCCCATATAAACCACAGGCCCTGACCCAGTGGGGCTCAGGGCTACCCTGACTGTAGCAAGGAGCGGCAGTGCCTTTGTCCCACACCTCCAAACGTGGCTGAGAACTCCAGTAAGCACAACTCCGTCAGGCTGGGAGAGCCCTGCACCCTCCCTGTCCCTCTGCCGTCTTTGGTAGAGCAACCAGGGACGAACTGCTAACCTTTCTTACATGTCCACTGTGTGGCAGCAGGCATTATGCCAGGGGCTTTCTGTTTTAATCTTATTCAATTCTCAGATAAATATTATGAGGGAAGATATTTTACTATCTCAAGTTTATATTTGAGGAAACCAAGGCACAAGTTTACACAGCTGCTACGGATGAATCCAGAACTTAAACCCAGGTCTCTCTAGGCCCGCGCCAGATCCTGCCCTCCCACTCACACCCCACTCCCACACCCCAGGCTCTTATCCTCAGCTAGACAGTCCTTCCAGGGCCATGCTGCCGCCAGACTCAGGACCTGCCACTGGGCCTACACCTCCCCAGTGACCAGTATGGCACTAACAGGAATTGTTGTGCTGTCTGCTCCCCAATCTGGACACAGACACACCTATCTCTGGCCCTGTGGAGCCCACACCCTGGCCTGGCATAAAGAGGAACTTCCCTGCTTCTAGGCTACCCCATGAGCAGAAAGAAGGCTGAGCAGGGGCTGTGAGCTAAGCAAGACCACCCCCTGCAGACTGGGCCCAAGTTTCCCCCTGGAAGGGAGATTTAGGAAGTCAGGAAATCCTGTTTGAGGTTTTACTTCCCTAAACAGTGCAACTTGGGGCACAGAACACTGCCATCCTCCAACATCTGACCTTTCCTCTTCCAACTGGGCACCCAGCCCAATCTTTGCCAGCCTCCTGGAGTTTGACATGGCTTCTGAATTCTGCCCAGCAGACCGTGAGCACGAGTGGAGTGCTGGCCATCCAGTCCTAGCTCCTCAGGTTCTCATCCTGTCCCCCAACCACCAGCTGACTAGGAGAGTAGAGCCACAAAATGGGAGGAAGCTGGGTCCCTAAAAGACTGTGTAAAGCAGAGACTTCTCCACCCCAGTTCTCAGCACCTACCAGGACTATAATATCAGCAAGAAATAAACACACTTTCAAAGCCACCAAGGTATAGATGTCTGTTATAATGATTCTCATCCCATAGGCCTGAAGGGAGGGGAATGGAACTTGCATTTTTAACAAGTACTGGGGGTGATTCTGGGGTCCATGGGAACCACTGCCCTAAAGCATAAGCATAAGCATAAGCTGCAGTGTTGGAATTACTATCCCCATTTTACTGAGAAAACAGTGCCGAGGCCCAGGCCCTCTCATTTGCATGGTGTTGCCTTCACACTGTGCTACACCAGTGTAGCTGCCGCACCCCTGCACACTGACTGCACCCTTGAGTAAAGTGTCATCAGGAGAGAGGGAAATGCTGGGCTGTAAACCCAGCTCTGCCGCTACCCAGCTGCGTGGCACTGAGCGAGTCCTTAAGCCTGAGTCTATTCCCTTTTATGTAGAAAATAGCATTTGTTCCCTCCCCTTTCCCTACCAACTTGGCAGTATTGGGCCCACGATAGGTTTTCTGTGAAACTATCATATTAAGCAGAAGATACTTAAAACTGAAGGATGAATTTTGGCGCTAGCTGCCCTAATTCCATCCTCACCCTGAGAACCCAGAACACTGCCCCCCATTTCACTGCCCCCCAGGCCAGTGGCTGACACTCATCATGGTACAGTCTTGATGGGGGAGAAGAGGAAGCTGCAAAAATTAGAGACTGTCATCACAAATTGTAAACACATGCCTTTGCTAGTTATGAAAATTGTGTTGCAAGGAGGAGGGAGAGGGGAGTTCACCTGCAGGGGCTGGGGGACCTCAACACCTCAGTTTCTTGCAGATCCCATTACAGATTCTCTTATATGACTACCAACGACCTCCTACTACCAACTCCTGCAGCTTCCAGGAATCACCTTGAGATCCACAGAAAAGAGAAGTAAATGCATTTCAAAACACAGTTATGCTTGAAAAGAGATTTGAACATACATGTTATAAACCAGGGGAGTTCCAGGAAATTCTGAGAAGAAAAAAACGTTAGAATGATACTGGAATCTGTCATGACGGTTATTCCAAGAAGTGTAGCCTTAAGGACCCCTTGGTTAGATGAGATGTTTTTAAAAATAGGTGACATGATATTCTGCATCCCTCAGAGAAACTGATGTCATCCTCAGAATGTAGGTGACACACACATTCCCGAATGTGGCCACTGGGTGGCTGGTGGCCCCCTCAGCTAAGATGGGGAAAGGGAGAGCAATTTAGGGTGTGGATGGAATTTAGGGTTAGGGGAAGAAAAGGTTAAGTTTTTAAGGCAGCAATTGAGGTGTCTGCAGGAGCAAATGGGGAGACAGATGTAAAGCAGGTTTGTTGACACTCAGGTTCTCAGATAAGGGACATGGCCTGAGCCTTCCACTCACTAGTGAAAGGACAGCCAGAGGCCCCAGAACAACACCTCCCACAGTTGCTGGCCCTTACCTGGGACATCCAGATGCCCTAACCCCCAGGCTTCACTTTTTCATCCATAAGAGGCTGGACCCTCTGGATTCCTGCCTAGGTCCTATTTTAAAAGGGAACTCTGCCAGACAAAGAGGTTCGGGAAGAAATGTGGAGTCACCCAAAGGTGACTCCAGCCGAAAGCTATGCATTGTTTAAGGCACACCCTTCCAGTTATCTGATTCTAGACTTTCATTGCCTTTGAGCTCATTGATAACTCTGTAAGTTATACAGTTAATGCAAAATAATTCTTGTGCATATATCTGAATGAAATTCAGTTGACATCATCCTCTCAAGAAAAAAAAAGCCTCTTTCAACATTCCTTTACTTCCTACAGATTTATGGTTCACTGTGACCTCTCCTTTGGACTGCCTGTTAATCTCACCAACTCTTTCAATTAAATAAAATTTTTGACATGCGTACATGTAATATTTATGAGTCGTGGCTTTTTAAAAAAAATTATCTTTAACAGAGGGCATGGGAAGGATCACTGCCTCTCAGAAAGGGAGACTTGTCATGGTTCACACAGCACAAAAACCTTCCCCCGCCCCAGCCCTATCATCCTGGACAGGAAGTGTCTAGCCTGGGTTTGCATACCTTCAGGGACAGGGAGCTCAGTCCCTTTAAGAGACCACTCTAATTCTTTTCATATTGAACCACAACTATGCTGGTTAAAACAAAAACAAAAAAGAACAAAAGCAAATCTATAGCTGGAAGAAAACACAGTGGTCCCACCTGCTGACAGCTGAGTAACTACTTGGGCCTAAAGAACCATGTACATCTGTGGCCTGAAACCCTGGGCTCCTTGCAAAGGCCCAGTGTGGCTGAAATGGCTGGATGTGTCCCCCACGAGGTGGAGTGATGAGGTGAAAATGCTCCACGCTCTGCTGCCTCAGGACAAACACAGCCCTGGCTTTTCCTAGCCTTCAGGCAGTTTGCACATATTTTCAGACGTACATTTTTCTTAGCATCAGGGCAAGCACTGCAGGGCCCATGTACTAGTCTCACATACATGCTCCTAGCATCTTCCAGTCCTGCTGAGGCTGTCCTCACCATGCAGATGGACATCCTTCCTCATGGGAAGTGCAGAGGAGCCCAGTCCTCACTCTGAGGCCTCAGGCACATCCCAGCACTTCCCAGGGCCTCTATTCTCATTATGAGTGGGGCCAGATAGGGTCCACCAGCTGTCCAAACAGGATGTCCTGCAATTTGCAGAGCATGTTTGACACATGGTTGTTGTAGTTTGTAATAATCCCCTTTCTTGACTTGGCAGCCATAGCACAGTGGTTACAGCGCCAGCCACGTGCAGAGGCTGGTGGGTTTGAGCCTGGCCCAGGCCAGCTAACCAACAATAACAACTGCAAAAGAAAAAAAAATAGCTGGGTGTTGTGGCGGGCACCTGTAGTCCCTGCTACTTGGGAGTCTGAGGCAAGAGAATCGCTTAAACCCAAGAGTTTGAGGTTGCTGTGAGCTGTGACACCACTGCACTCTACTGAGGGCAACATAATGAGACTCTGTGTCAATAATAATAATAATAATAATAATCCCTTTTCTCCCTAGGGCCATCCCTCCTGGCTTCCCTGGGCAAATGAAGGCCACTCTGCCACTTCTGGAAGCTCCAGGAGCAACTTCTCCAGTTGTGTTGGTTTCTGTCAGGACCTACACTCCATGCAAAAAGCAAATCCCCTCTCTTGCCTTCCCTTTGCTGTGGCACTGGAAGCAAACAGACATTAAACTCCAAATGCCTGTGGAGGCTCCCCACAGACCTCAAAGCCTTGTTCCTAAAAGGACAGGGAAGTGGACAATTTCATTTCAGGGAGGCTCAAAGCTTGAGCTGTATTACATGCAAGCCAGGCAGCTCACCTGTGGGGACTGGTAACTACAGATAAAATCTCCCCAGTTACTACAATTCTATTAACAATAATTTGGGGGGGGTACATACTAAGTAATCTGGACCTATGTTAAATGTTTTACCCACCTTGTGTCATTTAATCCTTAAAACAATCCCACGAGGGAGAGGGTATTATTACTACACACACACAATAGACCCACCCCAGCCCCAAGCACCCTCTCATTAAGACGTGAGCCCACCTCCCTGGAGAATTCCTGTAGTTAAAACAGATACCTAGAGCACACTCAGTCCCCTCGTCATGTGATGCCCTGTGCCACCTTCAGGCCCCGGCAGAGTCCCCACCAGCAAGGAGGCCCTCACCAGATGTGGCCCCTTTATGTTGCCCTTCTCCGATTTCTTAACTATAAGAAATAAATGCCTTGCAAGTTAAAAAAAATAAGCATGTTCTTCTTAGAAACCCTACTCAGAAGTAATTCTGATAACAAAATACTGGGGAGTGTTTACTAAGGCCTTGTAAGAGCCAAACACTGTACACAGCTATCCTCACCATCCATCCACAGAAACAAGACTTGCTGGCCACACCCCAGCTGTCCAGCCCCCATCCTAGAGGATGCTGCATGTGGTTTAAATGACCTAGCATGGGGGGGGGGGGGCTCCCCTCAATGACTTCACCACCATACCATCCCCTGAGCGGGCGGTTCAAGGTCTGTCCACAGAGACCTCTTCCCACCCTCTGCCAGAGATAAGGGGACCCAAAAGTGGGAGAGAAAGGAAACCAGAACCTGCTGACGTCACTGAGCCACTTGGATCAAACCAGCCCTGAAACTCACCCCACCTCTGGAATTTCCAGTTTCAAGAGCCAAAAACCTCCCCTCATTGTTTAGGCCAGTTTGAATTAGGTTTTCTGTTACCTTTGACTGTAAACTTACTCCCCTGGTACAAGAGCAAGGTCCATCTGCTCTTGGCACTGTCCTACGATGGACAGTGTGGCCATGAAAATGTACCTTGGATCAGTGTATTAAGTAAAATTAATCATAAGTACCGTGTAAAATGATTCCACTTGTGTGAAGATCTGAATAGGGATGGACGTTTTCTGGAAAGATACTTCGGTATTAAGTTGCCTCTGGGGAACAGAGGATAAAATTTTCACTTTACACTTTCCTATAATTAGATTGTTTTTGCTCACGTATGTTTAAAAAAACACTAGTGTAAAACTTGTTTTGAGGTGACAAAATTACAGTCCAAGGTGGTGATTCATTTTGGTAGTTATTAAAACATGCTTTTGAAGCCCCTGCTGGAATATAAGATGGAGTGCTCAGAAGGAAAGCCCAGCGAAGAACTAATTTTTCAGCCCTTCTCCAACACAGGGATGTGTAAGATTAGCAACTTCGCCAGAACAAGCATACACATAAATGTACACTGAACTTTTTCTTCCTCCCACAGTTACACAGTAGCCCCAGTCCTACAATGCTAAATTCCTGTTTTCCTGAGGCACCTTGGAAATGCCGAAAGCATTTGAAAATGAACATGCCTTTAATGCAGGTTTGTGCAGGAAAGGCCAAGTCCTGGAAAGGCCCTAAATGTATATAGTTCTCTATGTTTTTGGAGAAAGCACCCAGATGAATGAGAAGGGGTCATCTGCCCTGGATGCCTGGCAGCCCCCTCCTGGGCATGACAACAAACATGAGCACAGGGAAGCACCTCTACCAAGATCCATGTTGGGGACAATTTCTCATAGTCCAGAACCATGTAAAAACTCTGTGATCCTGAGGCAGACACTCCCCAGAGGGCCCTAAAGTTTAAAAGGCCCAAGGCTCACCTGTGAAGGGATACAGCAAGCCCCCCCAACTGAAGGCCAGGAAAAAGATGTTCCATAGCAACAGAATGCCTCAGGTGCTGGGACCACTGCAGCTTCCCTTTCTCACCACCCTGTAGTCTATGCTTTTCTGAGGCTGCTGGCTGAGAAGCTATCAGTGGGCACTATGTCCTCTGCTGGGAGCCCTTACACATCGCAGCAGCCTACACCCATGTGCACGTCTGTCACCGCTCCAGTGGCCCTCCTCTGCATGGACTCTTGCTGAAAGGCTGTGTCGGATCACCCACTGTCCAGCACACACCACCCATCATAGGTTCGCTGGGTGGATGGCAGGTCCAGCCCTCCCAACCACCTTCCTTTGGTAAAGTAAGCACCTAACACTATACCAGTAACCAGTCTATGGATTGAACACCCACTGCTACCTACAGCTGTGGCCTTGCAAAGAAGTCAGCTGGCTGACCAGACCTAGAGCCTGTAAGCCAGTGATTTTTCATCCGGTATGCTGCCAAAATTTTTAAAGATTATTGAATTATTTTCCAAAGAAGTTCAAAGTACATGATGTATATTCTTTTCTTTATTCTTTCTTTTGATGAACATAATTTTTAAGCATGCTGTGGAAGTTTAATGATAGATTCAAGTGTGCTGTGAGATTTTAAAAAAGTCAAAAAATACTGCTCTAAGCCTAGATGGGGAGTGAGCTCCTCAAAGCAACATCAGGCTTTTCCCACATCCCTCAAACCAAACTGGGAACCCAAATCCAAGTACAGAAAGGGAAGAATCCACACGATCTCCCTTTTTCCAAATGTCTGCTGACCTGCCACAGAATTCAAGGATCTAGATAATCTCAAGGAATGGCTCTGCCCTCCAGGCTGGTTTTGCTCTGCCAGAACCAAGTAGAAACATAGGATTCAAGAGGGGTGGTCACCAAGCATCCTATTTTAGCTGTACATAGAGGTTCTGGGACAAAAGGCTTACAGGGTTGAATCCAGCCTTTCCAAATCCTTGATAGTGACTTACCTTTCTCTGAGCCTCAGTTGCAGGCACAAAAATGGCTTGCTCAGAGTAGTTCTGGTGACTGAATTTATTAACTAGTAGGTACTCTGAGCACTTCCTATCTTCCAGAAAGGCTCTACATACATTAATTATTATTGTTGTTCATGTGGAAAATCCAAGAACCACGCTTCTTGTGCAGCAGTACAGTCCATGTCATGAGGAGTCCTGGAGACCAGTGAGGACAGTGGCAGCTGTAGCCAGAGCCTGAGCAGGACAGATGGGAAAGGATCAAAAGAGGTGGAAAGCCTGGTGCTCAGATGCTGAAGATTTTGAGAAGAGGGTGGTCCAGACCATCAGGTGCTACAGAGGCCACAAGAGACCCTGGGTTGACAGTTGGACAAGCAGCTTTCAGCCAATGGAGAGAGTGGTGGATGGTAGAGGGAGGGGTACAGAGAGCCTAGGTAAGAAGCTTCCTGGAGGCAACAGGGCCATGGCAAATTTTTAGGATAAAGAAAGGAAGGCCAGAGAGAGGGGCAGAAGGAGAGGTGCTGGGAAAATAAGAAAAGACCACGATACTTATGGACCGTGGGTACAAGGTGTTGCAGCAGAAGCCCCCACCAGCCTCCATCTGGGCTCAGAGGACAGGGAAGGTGAGGATTCTGGGCAAGCTGGTGCTGGGCGGGGAGTGAGCTGGGGGCTGGCTTCATGCCTCTGTGCAGAGTGAGCCCATGCTGCTGAAGACCTCCATGTGCCTACTCCTGTCCTTGCTTTCTTTTCTTTCCTCAGATAAGACAGATAAAAACGTCCCCACAGTTTTGTAAGCTAATTGAAAAACAGACCCACCTCTGAAAAAGCTAGACCTTATTCTGAACCAGGTCTGTGTGACTAGATAGGACAGGTCAGCAGGAGCAGCTGGCCAGGAGCTGTGGGAGGGTCTATGCCACCAGCTTAGAGGCACCTGGTGAGGTACCGCCACTAACCACCCCCCCAGCCCCCCTACACAAACGGACCAGCAAGGTCAGAACATGCAGCTTGTCAAGTGGCAACATCCACTGTTCCCCAGTTTCTTTTACTGGGATCAACAGTATAGCCAGGCTATTTACAAATAAGTATAATTTTGATGGATGTGTTACTCTGTTCAATGTAAGCATTTAACATTGTATGTTGAAGCCGTACCCTGAACCCCATAAATGTGTCAATGTACAAAATTATGATTTCATAAAACATAAACAAACAGTATTGCCAGGCTAGACAGAGAGGACCTAAAACAACATCCCCTGTGGGTCTCTTTAGCCAAAGTTTATCCAGCTCAGACTTATAGCTAGGAGTAACTAACCCACAAGTCACCTTGTTCTAATTGTAGCCTGCATTTGAGGGATAACGGAAAGTGGCACGGCAAATGAAATCTACATTAGATTGGGTCTACCATGGATTGCTTTTACCACCTACCCACTGTAAGGTCTAGTCCTCTCCCACTGGTTCCCCTGGCAGCCAAATTTGCCACTGAGATGTTTAGTGCCATCTTGATAGTGACCCAAAACAAAAACGACCAAAACAACACCATTAATATAAAGATATATTCCATAAAAGAGTTTGGCAGTCAAAGAGAAGCATCACACTTCCGTGAAATACACAAGCATTCTTCTTCTCCTAGCCTACAGAGAACTGTTAAAAAAAAAAGTCATCAACAGTCACCAGTATACACCACACTAGAATATACACTTCAGCAAAAACCTGCAGGTCACACTCAGTCCCTTGACAGTAAAGAGAAAAGTGGTACAAGCTACAGGGAAGCATCAGGAAGCAGCCCAGTCAAAAATGGATGAATGCCCCAGCTATCTCCACGGGGGCAATTCAGTACATAAGACAACTTCATTTCCTAGAGCAAGTCCCAGAACAGCCCCAACAGGAAGGTGGGCCTAGTGACCACAGTTATCCCACTGAGGGAAATCACCATGAAGGTCAGAAATAAAACATTCCAAGCATGGGGTGCAATTGGGTGCAGGGCCTGGCTGCTAAAGAGGCCAGATCTAGGGATGTGGCCACAAGGGGCCCTGACCAAAGGTTTCACACTGGCCATCCTCAGGCTAGGGTTCCCTGGCCTTGTAGTTGGCGGTGGGGGGAGTGGGGGGGTGGGGGTATAGGATTCAAGTTCTAGGTGACAATTTCAGTAGCACCAAGACAGAAGACAGTGAGGCCAAGCTGGGGAGAAGGGAGTATGTGGGGCTGATAGAGGAAGGGGATGTGTCCACAGGGGGAGGAGGAGCTGTCGTGGGTTGGCTCTTGGGACACTCAAGGGAACTGAATGGGATGGCTCTAGCTGTGGACACCACATAAGGCTGTTCAGAGGAGAATGCCGGAGGAAAGAGGAGGAAATGAAGAAATGGGTGAGAACACTCTTACCCCTATAAATAAACTATTTACACACTTTCAAGAAAAGGAGAGCAGACTCTCAGTGGAGAGCCGTGCCCACCACCCCCACCGCTGCCTGGTGCCATTAGAACTTAATGCTGTTGAGACTAGGGGTTCTTGCCCCAAAAGAATGGCTGACAGACTTGGGGGCAGCAGGCAAGGCACTCCTGTGGCACCAGTCCACATACTGGCTCAGGCTTACTTCATGTGGACATGGCTGAGGATGCACACATACCACTACAGACTCAGATGGCACTCGGAGGTCCCTGAGGGCCCCTTCCTCCTTCCCAGCTACAAGCAAGGCCCCAGGCTGATGATGAGCAAGAAGCCTTGCCCACACCTGCTGGCCCCTCTACCCACAGCCCACCCACAGATGTGAATGACCCAAAACAGATGGTGTCCTGCAGACCTGTGTGGGCTCCGGGCCCAAGTCAAACACTCCCTGTGGTCATGAGCCCTGTCTGTCCCTCAGGGTCAACAATCCCACGCAGACACATTCTCTGTCTCTGGGTAGACCCTGGTGGGGATGTAGTCGCCAAGTGTGAGTAGGTAACAAGAGGGTCCCTCAATCTTCAGGACCAGCAAGCAGAAACAGAGAGGTCACATCACACTGATGCCGAAGATAGTGCTGGCCGTGGGAAGGTGTGTCAGCTCCTCCCCCTTGAATACAAGGTTGGCGACAGTGAAGGGTGTCGGCCTCCATGGCGTGGCTCAGCTCCGCTTGCTCGCTTTGCTCCTCAGAAGTGATGGCCTGCCTTCACCGCCTCAATGTCAGAGATCAGGGTCCTCGCCAGGAAGATGCCAAATATCTGAAACCAAAGCCAGCAGAGTAAGAGGCCATCGGTGCTGGGGCCCAAAGCCAGAGGGCAGGAAGCAAAGGGCAAGGGGAGAACGTTCCACTGCACGCTGCTCCCTCGCCCACCCTGCCAAGGCTGAGGACACAGAGAGAGTGACACTTTGGCAATCAGGAAAGCATGGCAGACCCACCAGAAGAAAGAGAACCCTGGGGTCTAATTTGCTGTATCCCTAAAGCCTAAAAGAGGCAAACGGTAGGCACGCAGAAGCCAAACAGACACTCTGCCCTGCCGCCAACATGACTAAGCACAGCACAGACCATGGGGCGGGACACACTTGTCCCTGGGTTAAACCAAAAATAACAGGGTCACCCTGACTGGTTTTGATTCCCAAAAGAATAAGTTTTGAACATTTCCTGTAAACCTGTCCCTAATTTTATGTCTGAATAGAAGTCCAGCCTTGGTGAACAGGAAACTCAGGAGGGAAGACTGATGTTTTTCTACCAAGAACAGACTAATGTGAACTTGCTAACCTTTGAAATTTTCTCTCTCTTTTTTTTTGCCTTTAAATTCCTATTGTGGTTCTTATTTGAATAGCTATCTGAAGTCTGATTCCCTTGCCTGCTTTGTCAGTAAATTTTTTTCTTTCTTTTTCTAGAAGCTTCTTTCAGTCTTACTTTGAAGGGGAAAGGTGTAACAGCAGCTTTGTCCACCTTAGTCCCCTCTTCAAGGCAAAATCGGAGTCAAACATCTTCTAAATAGTGTGTTTTCCACCTAAGAACAGCATTAGCTGCCTCAGAAGCTGCTCAGAGGTCCTGAGCTGCTTCTCACAGCCTGGGCAACAACTGGAAAGACTCCTATCTTCTCTGCTATCTGTGAATTCTTGACTTTCTCCACCTATTTTTCACCTGCCAGACACAGGCCAGTCCACTTACCCCAGGCCTCCCTGCCCCCTCGGTTACTAATATCCTTCCACAGGTGAAATCTGGTTCAAACGAACAAATACAGCCTTGAAGGGAAAAAGACACCTCAAGGGGCAGCAGGCCTCAGAGGGTCGGCTGTGAACAAGGAAGCCTCCTGAGAGCCCTAACCCAGATGCCCAGAACAGGGAGGGAGAGGTCCCAGGGTAAGAGCACATTTCTGAGTATCAGGCCTTCTTCAAGCCCCAGCTGACCAGCAGTATCGCCTCCACTCTGTAGCTCTTGACATCTCTTTAAATTCTACCACTACCCTCCTATCAGCAGGGAGAGACCCCAAAGCAGCCTCACCCAGAGGGCACCCCAGATTCTACCCTCCAGAAAGGAATTGCACCCTTGTGAAGCCTACCAGGCCCTCTCAAGACCTGCACAGGGTCACACTGTCCCACCTCACTCCACCTAGAGGCCTCTCATTAGGTAGCACCATGGGGAGAGAATGAGAATGACTACAGCCTGTCCCGGACCCAGACTCAACACACGACTTCGATGGAAGCCACTGTGCTCCTGAGAGACACACACATACACACACACACACACACACACACACACACGCTCAGCCCTGGACATCCAAAAGGATCCCTTTGTTTTTTCTATAAGGTACCTTAACATCAGGCCCAAGCTAGACAAACATCTATGTTAACAGCCCACCTCCCTCAAATAAAAAAGGCCACCTGTCAATCCTGCAGGCTCCTCAACCCACCTGCAGCAGTGAGATGGCAATGAAGACACCGGCCACAATGTAAATATTCCTTGGGAGCCAGCCCTCCAGCACCTGGATGCAGCCTTTTGTGAAGATAGACTCGTCCCACTTGTTCTTCAGCTACAAGAAAACATCACGGCAGCCTGAGCTGGTGCCACATACAGTGTCCCCACCCTGGTCCCCTAGAGAGCCCCAGACGGGAGCAGGACAAAGTAGTGTGAACGAAGGATCTGGGAGGCAGGTGGTGAGGATGGGCAGAAGCTCTGGGAGAAACTCACTCACTTTTCTCAGGCTCTGTCCCATGACCGGGCAGTGTTCCACCACCACACCTGTCTGACCCTGGCTGTGATCATCAACCCACTTATCTACAGGCCTCAGGAGATTTAAAGAGCAATTTGCTCAACACGCGCACCCTCAAAGCCCACATCTAGAGAAAGGAAAGCTTAAAGGAGGGAGATGTGTCTTTGCAGTGGTTCTCAACCTTCCTAATGCTGCAGTGTGTTTTCATTGTTACAAAGGGATCGCGACCCACAGGTTGAGAACTGCAGCTTTAAAGAGAAACTCGGAAAACCCCACACTGTACCCCAGAAGTGCATTAATGTACATAGTTAACATTCAATAAAAAAAATAAATAAATAAAAATAAAAAATAAAAAAAAAATAAAGAGAAACTCGGAGAAGGGAGTATTAGTCTTCTGTGGGTCTAAGGCGCTAGCAGGAGAAAAAAGGCCTAGTGGCTTCTCAGAATGTTTCCCATTAGAGCGCGTCCCATAGGTAAGCCTGGCTCCAGGAGTCAGAGTTAGCAGGTAACTGTCACCAGCCAGCCCGCTCTCTCCACTGCACACCCAACATTCTGCAATTAGTGCCAGCCCTTCACCTGTCAGGCTCCCCCATGACAATGCCGATGCACTAATCCACTTTACAGCGTTATGGCAGAATCGTGTCCCCTCAAAATTCATATGTTGAAATCCTAACCGCCAGTAGCTCAGAATGTGACTGTATTTGGTGACAGGTTCTTTACAGAGGTCAGTAAACTAAAATGGAGTCCTTAGGGTGGGCCCTAATCCAAGTGACTGGTGTCCTTTAGAGGAGATTAGGACACAAACATGCATAGAGTGAAACCACATGCAGACACAGCACGGGCAGCTGTCTACAAGCTCAGAAGAGAGGCCCGAACAGACCCCTCCCTCACAGCTCTCAAAAGGAACTGACCCAGCACCTTCCTCTTGGACTTCTAGCCTCCTACTGGGAGAAAGTAAATGTCTGCTGTTTAAGCCACCCAGACTTGGTGCTTTATTACAGCAGCCCTAGCAAAGTAATATAAGTGACAAATTCCTAACTGGAGAAGCTGACATCAGTACAGATCTCTTAGTCTATTCAAGCTATTATAACAAAATACCATAGACTGGGTGGCTTATAAACAGAAATTTCTCTCTTAGTTCTGGAGGCTGGGGAGTCCAAAAACAAGGTGCTGGCAGGTTCCATGTCTGGTGAGGCCCTGCTCTGCAGCTTACAGACAGCACATTCTCAGTGTTCTCACCTCGTGGGAGGGGTGAATAAGCTCTCCAGGGTCTCTTTCCTCAGAGCTCTGCCCTCACAACTTAATCATCTCCCAAAGGTCCCATCTTCAAAAACCATTGTACTGAGCGTTAGGTTTCAACACAGAATTTGGTGAAGACATGAACTTTCAATCTATAGCACTCATTCCTGTGAAATGGAGCTTACTGAAGGAAGATGCTGAGTTTTCCAGGCTGCAGAGACACGTACCTTGTGTCCAGGACTAACAGGAAGGGTCTCTATAGATTCCCCGATACCCCTGCCTTTTAGAACAGTAGTCTTTCCTATCACCCCAAAGACCACACCAGAACAAGGCCTAGAGTGGGGTAGAAAGCTCTGTCTGCATCCTTGGGGTGGGTGCTGCCACTCTTCATACTCCCTGCAGCCTGAAGGAAAGAGCCTCACTCCAGACCAGTCTCCCACCTTGTCTCCACATGGAGGTCAGACCAAGCCACACATTCCTGCAGCTTTATCCAGAACCCCTCCATAAAAGGCAACTCCTGGGGACCCAAGTAGCCTCACAAAAAAGCAGTCTTTGTTCTCAACATTTCCATCCTACCTCTTTTCTTTAAGAGACAGAGTCTCGCTCTGTTGCTCAGGCTAGAATATGGTGGCATGACCATAGCTTACTGTAGCCTGGAACTCAAGGGCTCCTCCTGCCTCAGCCTCCCCAGTATCATGGACTACAGGCACACACCACCATGCCCAGATAATTTTTATTTTTAAAGAGATGGGGTCTTACTATGTTACCAAGGCTAGTCTTGAACTCTTCAGTTCAAGCAATCCTTCCACGTCAGCCTCCCAAAGGGCTAGGATTACAGCCACTGTGCCCAGCCCCATCCCATCTCTTTAATGCAATAACTGCTAAGTTTGGGGATTATAGTTTATAGGGCTTGAAATCTCCACCTATCACTGCTCCTGGGGGTTTGCCACCGGCTCAGGAAGCAGTTGGTGTGGCCACTGTGCCCCTGTTCAGCTCACTCCCAGATTAGACAGCACCTGGAGCTTAATCACCCCTGGTTTTTCTACTTCAGTTTGCACTTGTGCTAAATCAGGAAGTTGGACTACAGAGAATAAAAGCTAAATAACTGTTAATCTAAAGAACTCTTCAAGTTGTACATATTGCAGTTCTCACCTGAATCCTGACATCATATCCACACTGTGTGTTCACAACTTTTTGCTGTTGGAAAAAAAAAAAAGTCACTTTTAAGTCACTTTTGGTCTCTCAAGAAGCTGGTGGTAGGAAGTTCTAGAAAAGTCACAACCAGATGCCAGCAAACACCTGTGCAAATTCCATTTTACAGCTCACGTCCTTTAGTCATGCTGCCAATTAACGTTTCAGGCTAGGACAGGGGTCAGCAAACCTTTTCTGTGAAGGGCTAAAGAGTAAACATTTCACACATAGAATCAACTCCGCTTTGGTGGCATGAGAGCAGATGCTGACAATGTGTAAATGAATAAGCATGGCTGCATTTCAGGAAAACTTCAGACACCGAAATCTGAATTTCATGTGCCACAAAGTATTATCCTCCTTCTGACTTATTTTCAACCATTTAAAAATAGCTGAAAGCATTCTTAGCTTGTAAGTCAGAAAAACAGCAGACCAGATTTGGCCCCTGAGCCACAGTTTGTCAATCTCTCTGCTAGGAGGTAAAGGTTACACTTGCTAAAAGCAACATTTGCTAGACTAGAATATTTCAGTCATAGTGGAGACTCCAGACACCAGCTGAGCAACTCCAGCACATCTCCGCCTCTCCAGGCTGGGAACTTGCCCATGTAATAGCAGCAATGCCCTCCCTGCCTCCTCAGAGCCCTGTGACCCAATACTGGGCATTGCATAACTGCACAGAAAGCTCACAAAGAACTGAGTTCTGCTCAGGTTCAGTTCAGGCAAAATTCAGAGCTCCTCCATGGGAGGAGCCCAGCTTCTACAACCCAAGGACCTGTGCCTTTGACTGCAGGTAAAAACAGGTGAAGGAAGAAAAGGAAATAATCCTCCACTACTGAGATGCTGTCCCCTAGACAGTGACAGGTACCCCCACAGCCCCTGTGAACTTCTGAGTACCAGGCAGTTTCTCCAAAGACAGAACACTAAATAGGGCCAACCAGGGATTGCTACACTCATAGCATCTTGGCTAGATGCCACAATGACAGCCTGTCCAGGTAGGCACAGTACCGTTTTGCTCCTGCTTCACCCACAACACTAGAGCCAGAGCTGGGCTCACAAGAACTTATACGTAGATTTCAGAGCCACGAGAGCCTCAGGAACTGTAGGGCTTCTGGAGGGACACAGGCTCCATGTGCCCAAGCACAGGCCAACTCACCGCGGGATCCGGCACGCAGCAGGAGAAGGGCACCCCACACTTCTCACGGCTATAGCTGGCACCACTGCAGTTGAAGTACACGTTGAGGTCCCAGTCTTCAGGGCCGAACGCCCCGCAGCACTGGTTCTGCAATCACAACAGCCAGAACCATCAGGGGCTGAGCCAGAACCCAGGCTGCCTGGCATAGGATACCAGTCTTGCTGACACCAGAGTCACACAGAGAAATCAAGGCCTATCCCACTACCTCCCACGTGCACAGGGATGCTGAGCTAGGGAGATAGGCAGCCTTTTTAAGAATGAAACTGTGTTGCCAGGTGCAGTGGCATGCACCTGTAGTCTCAGCTACGTGAGAAGACAGCTTGAGCCCAGGCATTCGAAGCAAGCCTGGGCAACATACCAAGACCTCAATCTCTAAAAATAAATAACAAATTTAAAGGAAAAAAAGGAAATAAACAGTGGCCAAGGCACCTCCTATATCCAACACACAAGGCTGACTCAGGTGTTAGCACTGGGCTCAGCTAGGAGCTTGCCCTTTCTGTCTCACTTTGCAGCTCTAGCTGCCTAGTCCTTGCCTTTGAGCCCCTACCCCTACCCCTACACCTCTGATGTGGCCCTCTACTACCCCGAGAGAATATTTCCTCATGGCCACTGTCTTCCTGAGAAACTTCCAGGCTAGCTTTGGTTCCATTTTTTGCTTTTTTACAAAAATAAACTGGGGAATGTCTATTCCCAAGGAAAAGACATAGCATTGGGGTAAATGAGTAATACAATCACGGCTCTGGCCCCCGACCTGGGGCCTCTGCCCTCCTTTCCTATTATCTAGTGGAGCTGCAAAGAAAACCCTCACTTGTCTAAAAAAATCTAAAAACCAAACACACTGAAAGCATCACTGTGAAGTTAACAGCAACTTCACCCACGAGCAGATTTTGATTTTGCCTGTGCACTTACAGCCGACATCGTTATCATAGTCATGGCAGCAATCATAATAAATGACTACTGGGATTTCTGCTCTCCCCCACTTTCCTTTTTTATTTCTAAGGTAAAATCCCATCTCCCTACTCCCCAATCCCCATTGTTCTAGTTGCTTTAATGATTACCTAATATTTCACCTCAGAAATCTCCATAATTTACTGAATGCCTCTGGGAAATTTTATTTTTAAAAGGAAAAGAAGGCTATGGAAAAAACTACAATGTCTTTAAGGCAAGGCAAGGTACTCTAGCACATGGGAAACAGCAAGCCTGAAAGAAAATAAAAAAAGAACTGTGGCCCTAAAACAGGGAGCAACATCTGAAAATGGTTAGGATCTGGTGATAGTCACAGACTAAAAAAGGTCAATAATAACAATATAGGAAGGATCTTTGGTCACATAAATGGGTCTTGCTGATCTCATGATATATGAAATAAGGGTAAACAAATTTGGGTTAATAATGAAACTGGGTCGGGCTGGGTGAGGTCGCTTACACCTGTAATCCTTGAACTCTGGGAGGCTAAGGCAGGAGGATAGCTGGAGCTCAGGAGTTTGAGACCACCCTGAGCAAGAGTGAGACCTCGTCTCTGCTAAAAATAGAAAAATTGGGCAGGGCATAGGGGCTCACACCTGTAAGCCTAGCACTCTGGGAGACAGAGGTGTGTGGATTACTTGAGCTCAGGAGTTCAAGACCAGCTAGGCAAGAGCCAGACCCATCTCTACTAAAAATAGAAAAACTGGTCAGGTGTTGTGGCAGGCGCCTGTAGTCCCAGGTATTCAGGAGGCTACAGTGAGCTATGATGATGCCAGAGCACTCTACGCAGGGCAACAGAGTGAGACTCTGTCTCAAAAAAAAAAAAAAAAAAAGAAAGGAAAAAGAAAAAATAAATAAAAATACAAAAATTAGTGGAGCATAATAGCAAGTGCCTATAATCAAAGCTATTTGTGAGGCTGAAGCAGGAGGACTGCTGTTGAGTTAGGCTAATACCACGGTACTCTAGCTTGTGCAACAGAGTGAGACTAAATAAACAGTAGATAAAACAATAAAATAATGAAAGTAGGTCATAGTTATTTTTAATGCTTTCTAATTTATTTTCTTATCAGAACCAAAATGTTCCATATAAAAAGTTCCTGAGGAAGCTGGGCTTTCTGGCAGCACAAAGATTAAAAAAGAGCCTCCCAAAGGCCAACAGGGATAGAGAGTGGGTTCTTCCCAGGGGGCCTGGGGCCATGGTGCAAGCCTCCAGGTGCAGTCACACAGGAGGGGAAACAGGGCCAGATGGAATAAAGGCCACAGCCTGGGACTGCTTAGACACCCCTCTGGGGACATATTCCAGGGAGGTTACATTCCTCTCCATCTGAGGAAGCTTCCTCTGGGCAGCTCTGCCTTCTCAAATGGGAAGGGGAAAAGGTCTGGGTGAGGAAGGAGATGGAAATAGTCTCAGACAGTGAGTCACAAGCCCGGGGTTTGGCGCCCTCTATCCTGGTTACCCATAGAGCTTCCAGAGAGGACTACAGCCTACATGGCTATTTGGACAGGGCTAAGGATCTGGGCTCCCTTCTAGAGCAGGGGAAGGGTGGGTGCCTGGTGAGGGTGGCTGTACCCCTGCTAACTGGACTTGCCTGTCCAATCCAAATTGGGAGGGGGGGGGTCCAAGCTGAGAGAGAGCCCAGACTGCTGGGCAACGAGGAAAAGCTGAGCTGACCAGAGGTGAAGGCGGCCCTTTCCTTCCCTGCTGCCCACCAAGGCACAAGCAGGAAACCCAGGAGGGAGGTCCCCATGTTCTCCCCCAGCCTCTGCTCTGGAGCAGCACAGAAAGACTGCTGACAGGACAGTACACGCTCCAGCAGAGAGCCCACTGGGGGTGCTGCTTACGGCTTTCTGAAGGGAGTCAATGAGGTTCTGCAGGTCGATGTCGTCCCGGTAGGACCTGATGTTGCTCTCGAAAAACTCCCGGAACCGGTCCCTCACCCAGTCTTGGAACAGGAAGGCCAGCACAGCCACGGCCAGCTCCAGAAAGAAGATGAGCACAATGGCACCACAGAACTGCACGGGCATGAGAATGGAAGGAGAGTTACCACGCCATCAGCCCAGCCTACACACAGACACACACACACAGACCCCCTGCCTGGTGAGAACCACAGCCTGCCACAGAGAGTATGGGCTCTGCACCTGAGGGACCCATGTTAGCACCCTGGGTGACTCTGGGCAACTTCACTTCATCTATAAAAAGCAAATAGTCACCACTACCCAGGTCACTGCATTGTTTGTTAATAGCCAAATGAATGAAGAAGTATGAGAAAGCTCCAAACCAATGTGTCAATAATTTCCTATAAAGCAGTCCGCCTCACTGGACAAGAAGGAATGCATATCACTCCTCCAATGAATGGCTGTCCTTCCCCACCAGAAGTGTCACCTCCTTAAGAACAGAAACTGTGCCCCAGACACAACCTGACCACTCCCTGTGCACACACATCCACTCGAGACCCTAGAAAATTAATCTGGTACCTCTACTTTCAGGACAAGGAAACAGGCTCAGTCAGGTGTGTAGCTTGTGTGAGGTCACACAGCTCAAGAAGGACATGTGAGTTCCTTGGCAGGTCTCATGACAACTCTGGAGGTGCCAACATTATCTGGACCCACTCTGTACAGTAAGTATAAGACTACTAGCAGTATAAAGACCTCTCCAGAAGCTTGGCTGCCCCTAGCCACAAACTGTGGTAGTGTTGCCACTGGAGCCACAGGTCCACACCCCCTTCCATCAGAACAGACTCCCAACCTGCAGAGTCTGTGTTCTCACAGCCATTATCACTGGCCGTACCAAGTACTAAGCAGTTTTGTCATAATTGGCAAAATTGGAGGAGTCTTTCAAAGTAAAAGAGAGAAACACGTGAATGCACGCGCAGCCCTCCAGAACATAATCTCTGTTCACACAGAAACGAGATACTAAATGTAATATTTTTAAAGAAGAAAAATCCCATGTTCTTTACTCTTTAAATTAAGCCCAGGAAAGAAAAAGCTTGGTCTAATACACTTAACACATAATACAGTACAAAAAAAGATGATGCATTTTCCCCTATAGATGCTATTTAATTCTAACTGAATGCACTTAAAAATGAATTTGTATCTAAATATAAAACTAAAATCTTAGTAACTCACAGTTCTGCCAGGAAATTAAGGATTCTGCACTGCACATCCAACAGATTCACACACCCTGGATAAGGGAAATGATTTCTTAACTGGTAACATCTTTTGATCTTAGCCAGGAAGGCCAAAGGTGGATAGCAAACAAACAATTCCCTCAGAACTTCTGAAGGAAGATAAAAGGCAAAAAAGGGGGAGGAATGCTGGCCTAGGAGCAGCTCACTCCTCCACCAGGGGCTAAAAACCAAGGGGAAACAACTTCTCCCAGGCTTTGGAGTCAGCTCATCTGATTTTTCCTGAAATCTTACCATTTTGTAGGGCAGCAGCTGGGGCCTGGAGGAGGCTTCTAAGAACTGCTCCCCATTTGTACCATGTAACATATAACCCCTGCCCAGCAGAGCCCACACCACTAGCCCCACCCATCCCCATGGCTGTGCACTCACAAACTTGAGCAGGCAGATGTTCTCCCGCAGAGCCCCCACACAGCCAGCGAACCCCAGTGTGAACATCACCACGCCCACCATCAGGACCAGTACCACGGGGTCGATTCCATGCAGCCGGGTCACTTTGGTGAGATCGGACAGCACGCCCTGAAAAAGGCAGAGAAAATGGGGCAGCCTCAGACTCCCCACACTCGAGGGAAGTGTGCTGCTGCACTGAGGACAGGGATGTGCCTTCAGAGGCTCAGTCATTTCATCAAAAGCCAGGCCAGAGGGAGGTCCCTACCATCCCATCAGAGGCCCCTCTCAGCAGATCTTTGCCCACCTCAACCCCCAGGGCCCTCACAGGAAGTGGTTCCTGACCTCCACCCAGGCTGTGAGTCCCCACTAGGCAGGTGCCAGGCTTCCCTGGTAGCCTGCAGGGTGCTTGAGGTAAGCCCGGTGTGGCCAACTTTGTAACTTGGCACTCAATTAATGGCGAAGCCCACTAACTTGTGGAAAACACACCCACCAAGGGTAGACAAAGGTAGCACTGTTGTAGAACAATCGGTGGGTGTTCTATACCTGCATTGTCCAAAATGGCAGCCACTGGCCAAACCACTCAAAGTGTAGCTAGTCGAGACGTTAAGTACCAAATTTAAATTGTATTGCATTTCAATTAGTTTAAATTTAAACATGAACAGTCACGTGTAGCTAATGAAAACCACAATGGGCAGAGCAGTACTACAGGATTTGTAACCCCCTCGGGCGAAATTAAGCCCTGGGGGCTGAGTTACATAGCTTGTTTATAATTCTGCTTCTTAGATTTTAGTTTAATCTCTTCTTCATGTTCTATAATCTCTCTTCTTGTTCTATAAATGACAAGGAAGACCAGACCTCTCAAGCTTCCAGCTGAACTTTGCTATAGATTAGCTGCCTCCTTCATTGTCCTGTACCAAACTCAGGCCAGATGGCATCCAAGACCATGGACAGTTATCCATGACAGCTACTTTTCAGTGTGGAGTGTTAAATATACCTTTCCTGAAAGAAAAAAAAACTATCTCGATTACTCAGATCATTGTACCTATGCATTTAGGCCTTACAAGGAAAGATGCTAAAATTCTGTTAATCTTCCCTGAGCTCTGACTATATAAATGATCTGAAATTGCCACACTTTGGATCGCTGGCTTCCATTCTTAAGCATCTGTGCTTCCTAGCCAGCCATCCTCAATCTATGTACCTAAATAAACTCTCTTAAAGGCCACATGATGGCACTGTAAGCCAGAGATTGCACCTGCTTCTGGGTCACTGGGGCAGACAAATATTGCACCTCAGCTCTTGCCCTTCAAGAGGCCACTCAAACATGAAGGTGGGTCTTACTGAGTCCCTAAGGTTACGGTGGGAAAGCCCACAGACCCAGACAAAGGGAGGTTCCACTAAAAGAAGAGGGAGCTAGGCCTAAGGCTCTAGACAAAGCTTTAGTTCCCACTGTTTCCTGCCCAGCCTGCTCCATTTTGCTCCATCCCTTCCTGCCATACCTCTCCTCTTCCTCCTTCCTGGCCCTATAGTGAGGACCCTGTTCAGCCCTCAGGACCTCCACATGGCAACAAAAGGCAGCAGCTCCTTCTACCCATACTCTAGTCTCCCCCTCACTCCCAGCTATGCCTACCCCTAGTCCTTCCAGACAATAGCCTACCTAGTCTCCCCTCTCTACCACCCCTCCACAGGTGCTTAAAGACCTGCTTCTGCCTCCACAGGGTCCCCAGGGGCACACAGCCCAGCCCTGCTCCCAGTTCTCAGGGATTCTTTCTGTGGACTAGGACAAGAGTTTCAGGGACAAACGCCACTGTGTTCAGGGACTGCTTCCAGATTCCAGAGGCATAGATGGGTCAAGAAGTCAGCCCCAAGCCTGTGCTGGGCACAGCTGCAAAGAAGCTTGGGGCAACTGGGGGTACCTGGAAACAGAAAAGAAGGCTCTCCACAATCACAGGGCTTACAATTCAACCCCTGCCACTAGGGAGCAGAGCAGCTGGGAGATGGTTCCGTGAAGATTAATGGCTACAAACCTTCACACAGCATTAGAAATGCTCATTGTCAGGGAACAGATTGGAGGAGAGGAAAATTAAAGTTGAACGAATCCAGTTGGGGCTGCCTGATGCTCAGGCTGCTAGTAACAGTAACACCTACCTTTTCGCTCCATGCCCACAGCCCGACTCCAAGGAAGATGACTCCAGCCAACTAAGCAGAGGCAGGGAAAAAGAGAGAGAGAGAGAGAGAGAAAATTAGGTCTGAAACCAGCACTGTCAACAAGCTTCACAGAGCAAAGTCCATGCTGCTAGCCCAAGCATGCTCCTGGTTCACATCCAAGGTGGCCCCTCGGCCCCTACAGAGGATAGGGGCTTTTAACCCACAACAGAGGGACATTGAGGTTCTCCAGATAACCTGTACCACCTGCCTTCCCTGAATGTCTGAACCAATTCCTTCAACCTCAGATGGACCTGCAGAGACACAGATATCAGGCTGTCCCCTTGCCCATCTCCACAGTGCAACCCCCAACTCATTTTAGTGCACAATCTGGTGTGTAAAAAAATACCGCCCCTCATGAGGGCTGACCCCAGGTGCCTTCAGAGCCTTCCAGTGCAAGGTAAGGCTCTGCATAGAACCGGGCACCACCCCAGAGTGAGGGAATGGGGGACAGAGCCCAGCCCCAACTCTGCCACCCTCCCCAGGCCTCCAGTGCTGGAGACAGACTCTAAGCAGAAACAAACAGCTGGCAAGGGCTGAACCTCATTCTTCTCCATAGTACCTGCAGTCAGCACCACACATGTGTGCCCAGGAAATGCTGGGTTATTCACTACTGAGTTAATAAAAGCCTGCATTTGTACACCCCAGAGATAATAAGCACCCCTAAGCCCGACCTCCCATCGGCAGGGACTAGGCTGTCCCATGTGCACCAGAACAAAAGGGCCCACTACCCACCGAAATACACCACACGGGTCCCTCCTAGGCCAGGGAAGATTTTCTTCAATATAAAATATAATATGTCATGATCTCCGCAAATAAAGCTGCCTCCTATTTTTGTTTAACTACTTTACATAGCACTGGCATTTTGCTGCCATTCATCAGCATCTCCCCATAAGTAAGAGCAAGAGAGCGAGGCTTCTCCCAGACTCTCAACTTTCCAGTGTATTCTCAAGGCTTATGCCTAGGGCTGAAGTTGGAAGAACTGACCTCATAAAGAAAGGCCTGGGGGTCTCTTCTGGACCACATGAGTTTCAGAAAATGCACATATGCCCAATATTTTTATGGAATTTCAGAGGGTTCACAGTCTTCCGTTGCTGGTTCCCACAGTGGTCTGTGAACCCCAAGTGAGAAAGTTCTGCCAGGATCTGATCCCTATGTTTTCCAAAGCAAGACAAAGCAGGGCCAGGACCAAAATACCAGGCAGCAACAAGAAGGGCTGGGTCCCACATCTCGGTTCAGACGTTCACTTGCTCCTTATTTGTTCAACTAATATTCACAGGGCACATCCCAGTGCCAGGCACTGTCCTCCAGCACTGGGTGTAGCCCTGGGCTCATGCCAAAGCTCCCCAGGGCACAGGGGCTAGTGCTCCAGAGGGCTCATCTTTGGCCCTTTCTACCAAACCATGTGAATTTCCCGCTTCTCAGTCCTCCTTCTGAATTACATATAACTGGCTGGTGTTTTTTCTCCATGGACGGCACGGCCACTTCCTTTCCTTCCCAGGTATCCCATGCTGACACAGTGAGTGAGCCCAAAGGATGGCTACTACCCACCTGCATCCTGTTGGCCCCATCCCCACCACTCTTCAAGGGCTCAGATCCTTACTTCCCTCTTGCCAAAGCTGGGGGCCAAATCTTTTTTCTAAAGTCCTAGCTGACCTCATCCAACACAGCTGCTCATTCCCCCAGCCACTCACTGGCCCACTCCACCTTGGACAACAAGCACATGCTCCTGGCTGCCTTCCTTCCTGCCCCTCCTCCTTCTCCAGACCCCTCTAAATGCCAGGAGGGCTCACCCTGCAGTCCTAGCCCCTTCGTCCTCCCCTGAGCCCTCTAGGTGAGCTCATAATTGCAGGCTTTAATGCCATCTATATACTGCTGACCCACAGATTCAGATCGCCAGCCCTCCAGATCCCTGGCCACTCCCCCAGGTCAAATACCCTGATGTCTCCTTCACTTGCTTACCTTACGCAGCTATCAATATTTCCATCTTAACATGCCTTGGTTTCTCGGTGCCCATCCCAGCTCCCCATCCCACCCAACTCTCATCAATAGCACCATGTCCACCCATTCACATGTGTCACAGGGAAAACCTAGCCCTAAGCTTAATGCCTCTATTCCTTTCACCCCACACATACCCCACCCCCACCCCGCCCGCTCCGCCCCAGACTTTGTGCTGGTTCTACCTTCAAAATCCATAATACATTTAACAGGTGTCATCCCAACCCTCTGCTCCCACCTGTCCACATACTACTCACTCAGGCCTGGATCCCAGGCAACCAGAGTGATCCTTTAAAACCACAGATCAAGTGGGTCCCCCTCCTCCAAACCCTCAAGAGACATCCTTTCACACCTAGAATAAACTTTGCATTATCTGCCATAGACCAGGCCCAACAGCCTCAACATCCTCCTGCCTGCCACCTGCCAGACCTGACTCGTATGTTTCCTTTCTGTCCTTTCTTTGTTTCTGTCTTTCTTTCTTTCTTTCGGGGAGCGGGGGGGGGGGGGTACAGAATTTCAAGCTGTTGTCCTGGGTAGAGAGCTATAGCATCATAGCTCACAGCAACCTGAAACTCTTGGGCTCAAGTGATTCTCTTGCCTCAGTTTTTCTATTTTTAGTAGAGATGGGGTCTCACTTTTTCCTCAGGCTGGTCTCAAACCTGTGAGCTCAAGCAATCCACCCGATTCAGCCTCCCAGAGTGCTAGGATTATAGACGTGAGCCACTGCACCTGGCGGCATTCATATTTTTCTTCAGAGCTTTGACACTGTTCCCTTAGCCTAGAATGTTCTTCCTCTATATTCCTGGCTTCCTGCCTCACCTCATTCAGCTCTCCTCACATTTCACCTTCTCAGAGACACCTGCCCTTACCACCCTAGGTGAGACTGCTCCTGCCCCGACTCCTGACCTTGTCCTGCTGCCTTTCTTCATGGCACCAACCCTCAACACATGGGGGTCTATGTCCAGCATCTCCCTGCATAAGCCCTCTGAGGGCAGAGACATTATCTATTTCGTTCACTTGCACCCCAACAACTTGGGGAAAGACTTGGCACAGAGTAGGTGCACAACAAGCACGAGTGAATGACCCACCAGGACCAGAGCAGAGCTTGCCTGGGTCCTTCCAGCTCTCCTCTGAGGCACCATCTAAAGGTATTCAGAGCACAGGGGGCTACACCAAAGCCCGGCCCAGTATGAGACCAAGGGACAGCCCTACACAGGGCATCAGGCTGGGATCAGAGCAAAATAGGGCCTGCAGGTGGCCCAGCCACGCCCTCTCCAGTGTTCCTAGACTTTCCAGCCCCTGCCTAATCATTTCCATTACAGTCCACCCATCCCCCTGGTGCCATGTGAGACAGGTGAAAAAAACCTATTTTAAAAACACACAGCCAGGCGGCATCTGTGGCTCACAAGGGTCAGGCACTGGCCCCATATGCTGGAGGTGGCAGGTTCAAACCCAAACCTAGCCAAAAAAAAAATAAAAATTTAAAAACCCACAGCCAGGCTCATGCCTGTGGCTCAAGTGGCTAAGGCACCAGCCACGTACACCCAAGGTGGCGGGTTGGAATCCAGCCCAGCCCACCAAACAATGACGGCTGCAACCAAAAAATAGTCAGGCATTGTGGTGGGTGCCTGTGGTCTCAGCTACTTGGGAGGCTGAGACAGGAGATTCTCTTGAGCCCAGGAGTTGGAGGTTGCTATGAGCTGTGTGATGCCACAGCACTCCACCCAGGGGGACAGCTTGAGGCTCCTGTCTCCAAAAAAAAAAAACCAAAAACACACAGCCAGGCCAGGCATGGTGGTTCACACCTGTCATCCTAGTCCTTTGGAAGACCAAGGTGGGTGTATCGCTTAAGCTCAAGAGTTTAAGACCAGCCTAAGCAAGAGAGAAACTCATCTCTACTAAAAAATAGAACAACTAGCCAGGCACCATGGCCGGTACCTGTAGTCCCTGGTACTTGGGAGGCTGAGGCAGGAGGATCACTTGAGTCCAAGAGTTTGAGGTTGCTATGAGCTATGATGCCATGGCATCTGCCCAGGACAAGTGACTGAGACTCTGTCTCAAAAAAAAACCCACCCACCCAAACCAGTCGCAGAGCCCTCTCCTCTCCTGCCCACTGCAATTCACAGCCCACCCTCTCTCCCCACCCTATCTTTTCCCACATTAAAACCAGCCTTAGCTTCAGCTGTATTTATACAGTTCAGTAAATCCACTCTGAGGTGCTGCTGTAATTTTTCCCCTAGATCACTAAACAGATACAATGAAAAGAGGTGACTGATTTCACAAAAAGAAGTTTGCTCTGCCAAAAATTTCAGAACCTAAGTTCTCAAAAAAGTCCTCTACTCCAGCCTGCCATGGTGTCAGGCACCTGTAGTCCCAACTACTCAGGAGGCTGAGGCAAGAGAATCGCTTAAGCCCAAGAGCTGGAGGTTGCTATGAGCTGTGACGCAACAGCACTCTATTGAGGGCAACAAAGTGAGACTCTGTCTCTATAAAACAAAACAAAACAAAACAAGATCCTCTACTCCACACAACAGCTGTCCAAGTTCACCTGCCTCAGGAGGAGTGTCAGTGCAGAGGGGACTGTGCTTGTCTGTATGTGTATTCTGATCACTCTCTACCCAAATGAATAGCCGCAGATGCACTCTGCTCACGGCCAACAGACACACTGACCTGCGCCCTCTCTTGCCACTGTACTCTCTGTTTCTTCCCTAGGCCCCCTAAGAACCCTCAGCTGAATAGGGTTGACTGGAGAAGCCAGCTCCCAGCCACTGCAGCAGTTCTCCTCCTTTCAGGTTCTAAGAGTAAGGAAGGGCTCATGTTTTTTTCCATTCTGTTTTAAAGACCTAAAGTTAACTCACACCGGAAAGACAGGAACTTGGGGGTCACATGTCAGATCATGGGTTTAATGAACACTGGCCCAGGACAGGAACTCTGGGGACCAACAATCGTTTTAGACACAAAGAGACCAGACAGGGGAAGTGACCAGATGCCTGGCTGCTCACATAACAGCCCCATGAATGAGCCCAGGAACCTGCCAGCTTCTCCCCTACAGAGCCCTTCCCTGAAACTTTGGAGCAGATGGTTTGTGGGGCTGAGGCAAGCCAGGCCGTCCTCTCTGGCTGCCAACCATCTGGGAATGAGGGTTCAGCTGAGTGCCCTCTAGTCTCAGTGACTTTCTTTGTCCCTCTTCTATGACTTAATTGAATCCCCTACTGGCAAATGAAGCCCAACTCTGGCTAAGCCCAAGGGGAGGCCAGCCCTCTGGCTGCTCAGTCATGGGGAAAGTAGCACCTCCCCCCCTTTCCTCAGTGTTGCATGTTGTGTTAAACACTTACTGCACCTAAAGAGACCCTTCTATATCCCATAATACTGATCCTATTACCCTCACTTTTTGAGATGGGAAAGCTCAGATGCAGAGCAATTTGGTCATCTTGCCCAAGGTCATATAGCTAGCTGGTGGCACACCTAAGAATTGAACTTGGTGTCTTTGACCCTGACATGATATCTCACCACCCATAGCCACCTCCACCCCCTGAGTCAGGAAGAGCAAGCAGCAGCTCACCCCATTCACACAGGGGAATCCACACAGGGACCTAGGTACAGGAATTCCTCAGAAAGGGCTCTGGGCTAGGGGCTCTAAAGTCAATGACCCACATCGACTGGTAGTGAGGCCACTCTGTGTGCCAACCAGGGTGGGTAGACAAGGTAGCAGGGTCACTACAAAAATTCATTATTGACCTTTCTACCTTCAGCAAACTCCCCTATGAAAGAAGGGAAGAGGCTGTCATGGGGCACTCTGGGCTACCCTGGCCAGAGTCTCGGAATCCACTCACCATGTCAGCAAGCCTGTGGCACATTACCCAAGCTCCATAAAGTCACAGCACACGTAAACACCTGGCTGGCCCCTGCTAGACTAGAGGAGAGAGTTCCAGCTCCCAGCAGGTTACAAGCAGCCTCTCACCCGTATTCTGATAGCTTTGGTCCCTTATAAGATTTCATTTAAGCACATGAAACAGCACTCAGGCAACTAACTGTTACAGGCCTTTCCTCAGCAAGCTCAAGGTGAATCACCAGCAGCAAGGCAATGCTCTCAGGCTCTGCCCTGCTGGCCTCTGGTTCTTGTGCAATCCCCTTGCTAACTCAGGCTGACATTCACAGCACCCCTTCCCCTGGGCCTCTTATCGGAACCTCAGAGATGACCAGAAGGAAACCCAAGAGTAAGCTACTGCAACAAGAAGCAACTTAGAACAGTGGCATAGTTCAGGGGGCCCTGGATTCAACCTCCAGTCTGTAACTTCCTAGTGACAGGGCCTCATGCAAACCCAGAGCCTATGTTCTCCACACAACAGAGATGACCTTCCTAGGGCACGGGAATGCTTTAAGGATTGAAGGAAGTTCAAGTGACCTGCTTACTACCCTGGGACACAGGGCCAGTTCCCAAGGGAGTCTTGCCCTCCATTGAGAAGACCATCGAGGAGACATGGGAGGCACCTGCTATAAAAGACATTCTGTGCCTCCCTTTCCTGACTCTGGTGCTCTACACTGTGCCCCCAGTCACTCCCAGGACCATCTCTATCCTAGGACAAGCTTCTTTTCACTAGGCTTCTAGAGACACAGTAGCAGAGCTTATGGAAATGAGGCCTTCGGCTCGGTGCCTGTGGCTCAAGTAGCTAAGGCACCAGCCACGTACATCCAAGGTGGCAGGTTCGAATCCAGCCCAGGCCCGTCAAACAACAAGGATGGCTGCAACCAAAAAATAGCCAGGCATTGTGGCGGGTGCCTGTAGTCCCAGCTACTCGGGAGGCTGAGGCAGGAGACTTCCTGAGACTTGGTCCTAACTCTGGAGTGGGCTTGACCAAGTCCCCCCCCCACCCCAGGCCTTAGTTGGCCAATCTGCAAAATAAGCAGCTGGAGACTGATGAACTTCAAGAGCCTAGGCACCTTCTGCTGGCTAAGCTTAGCCATTGTACACCAAGCCAAGTGGGTCCTGGCACACTCCAGAACAGGAAATCTCAAATCCAGGCCTGGAGGCACTCACTCAGAACACCAGACACACTGGTGGCCACTTGAAATGCCAGTGATTCAACTGAAGAGGCCAGAGAAGACTCCAAAAGGGCACAGACCCTCGCTAGACCCAGCCTGACCCCAAGAGAGCTAAGGGAAGAGTCACAGGGTATTGGTAGGGTTAGGTTGCCCCTCAAGACTGGGGCCACTCTGACTCCTAAAAAATAGGAACATCCCTTTCAAAACAGTCTCACATTGGGAGTCTGGAGAAAAGGTCCTCCTCAGCAAGTGTTTGCAAGCCCTGGGAGCCAGAAGGGATGCTGGACCCCTGCTTCCTCATGACAGAGGAAAGCAGGGCCCTGGGCAGGAGATGCCTTGCATGGGGTCACACAGCTATCACACCCCAGCTTTTCCTTCTGCCGGAAGGGTGGTTCTGGAAAAAAGCGCCAGAGCCAGGGAACCCACGTGAGGGCCCCAGAGTGGAGCAAAGACTGTACAGAGGGCTCCAAGGGCAGCTTCCACAGCTGTCTCTGTGTGACCTGATAACAGGGAGCAGACCCCCGCCAAGCTCTACCCAAGAATGACTGTGTCAAGCCCTTGGAAAGGAAAGAAGGCAAAGAGGGCAGAATCATCAAGGGAGGTGACAGGCAGCTCCCCAGGCCAGAGGGAGAGGGAAAATCCTTACACTAGTCTCACCCCCACCCAACTGGGACAGTTCAGTGATTAACAGGGTCAAAAACCAAGAAAACTACACCAGTGGTCAGCATTTCTGTAAAGGGCCAAATAGTAAATATTTTCAGCTTTGTGTGCTGGATGATCTCCGATGTAATTACTCAACTCTGTTGTTATAATGGGAAAGCAGCCACAGATAATACGTAAATGAATGGGTGTGGCTGTGTTCCAATAAAACTGTATGTGCAAAAACAGGCGGAAGGCCAGGTTTGGCCTGCACCCCATAGTCTGCCAAGCCCAGCACTTAACTATCACACTAAAACCATCTGGACCTAGAGAGGAAAGACAGGATTTCCTTTAGCTCAGCCACACAAACCCTGGGATACCCAAATATCCCCACCTCTCTAGCACTAGTATGTTTCTGTATTACTGTCACTGGTCTTTAATAGCTTAAAACTGTAAATAACACAAATAATATATCCCCACAATGGACTTTAACACAAAAACAAGAATGAATGATCCATAGCTACATACAACAGCATGAATGAATCTCACACATGGTATCTAACAAAAGATGTCAGACGCTGAAGACTTCCTGCTGTCGGGGAAGACTGTTTAGGTGAAAAAAACTATACCTAGCATCTAATCAAAAGTTACTAGGTAGAAAGAAAAAAAAGTGACCTGCATGGGGGGTTGGGGGGGTGGTGGGGATTCAGTAAACAGAAGACAGCACAGGAATGACAGAGAAGATAAAATTAGCAGAGAAAGAATTTAAAACAGATATTATAAATAAGTTCAGGGATTTCAAGGAAAATATAAACAGATGAGGACAGAAAGAGATATAAAAAAGACTCCAATGTAATTACTAGAAATGGAAACAACATTAGAAATGAAGATTTCGGCTCGGCGCCTGTGGCTCAAGCGGCTAAGGCGCCAGCCACATACACCTAAGGTGGTGGGTTCAAATCCAGCCCGGACCCGCCAAACAACAATAATGGCTGCAACCAAAAAAAAAAAAATAGAGCCGGGCGTTGTGGTGGGCACCTGTGGTCCCAGCTACTTGGGAGACGGAGGCAGGAAACTCGCTTGAGTCCAGGAGTTGGAGGTTGCTGTGAGCAGTGAAGCCATAGCACTCTACCCAGGGGGACAGCTTGAGGCTCTGTCTAAAAAAAAAAAAAAAAAAAGGAAATGAAGATTTCACTAGATGGGTTTAATAGCCAGTTAGATACTATAGGAAAAAAAGATCAGAAACTTAAAGACAAAGTAACAGGAACTAGTCAAACTAAAAGAAAGGAGGGGAAAAAATAACAGAAAGAAGAACCAATAGAGCCTTAGTGACCTGTAGGTCAATGATTGTCCCAGGAGAAAAAAAAAAAAAGGGTGGAGTACGTTCATACTCACACTGACTGTTGCTTTTATTTCTTCCTTCCTACTTACTTTGGAATTATTTTGATTTTTTCTAGGTCTTCAAAAGTGGAAGATTAGATTGCTGATTTTTAGATCTTTTTTCCTAAGAAGCTATACATTTTCTGCATCCAACACATTTTGATATGTTTTCACTTCATTTTGTTAAAATATTTTGTGTATGCAGTGTGAAAAAATAATGGTCAAAATATGTCCAAATCTGATGAAAACTATAAATTTACAAATCCCCAAAGCTCAATGAACTCCAAAGAGAATAAACACAAAGAAAATCACACCAGCATACATAAGAAGATCTGAAATGTAGTGAAAAAGAGTACTCTTGGAGCCAGCCTGCAAACAGAGCATGTACACACAAAATATTTTAATGAAACAAAGAGAAAACATATCAAAATGTGTGGGATGTAGGAAAGGTATGGCTTCAATTACTTATGCCAGGAAAAAAGAAAAAGAATCAGTAATCTAATCTCCTGTGCTACAAAGTTTGGAAAAAAGGCAAAATAATCCCAAAGCAGAAGGAGAGAAATAATAAAAATAAGAGCAGCGATCCACATGAATTTGGACACCAACGAAAATGCTGATAATGGTTATAATGATAAACTGCTATGTGTATTTCATAATTTGAAAAATAAAAAGAAACTTTAAAAGATAAAAAAATGACATTTAAAACAGAAAAAACAAAGGAAAAACATCAGTTAACTAAAGAAGTCAGATACAAGAGACTCAAATCTAATGTACTCTGACAGGAGGCAGATCGAGGTCACCTGAGCAGGGGTGAAGGGCAGGGTGTGTGCAGAGGGGCACAAGGGTAGTGGCAGAGATTCAAGGCTTTATATTCTTATTGTGATGATGATGGTTGATGGCCCACACAGCTGTCACAAACTATACACTTAAAATGGTTAAATATTATTCTATCTAAATTATACCTCAATATCAGTGATTTTTTTAATGAAGAATTTCTGAAAGAAAAAAGTACAAACAAGAGAAGAGCAAGGCATAGATAACTCTAGGAGGCTGTGCCATGTGACTACTTATCACCTAAGGATGCAGACACACACACACACACACACACACAGAGCCCTATGCCAAAAGATAACACAGTCTATTTCCGATGAATTAGGGCAGTGCTTCTGGAGAAGTAATTTCAACTATATAAGTATGTCAGGTAGGTCAAAACAATGTATACACCTTCTGACCCATTTAATCTCACTCCTGGGAATCTTTCCCAGCAAATCATTTCCCTCCCCTCCCTAAAGAGAAGGCTCTATATTACACAAACTAATCATTGCATCTTTATCTAGGATAGTAAAAAATTAGAAGCAATCTTAAATGTCCAATAAGGGAATTTCTAAAAATGCAATCAGTAAGATAATATTGCAGCCTAGAAGGTTCCAGACTAGGAGATGCTGATATGAAAATACAGACCTCAAGACTGCAGGGATACTGCTCGCAAGGGTTTGAAACTGCGTATGCCTGCAGACAGCCCATTAGGGCATGGAAGAGAGAACGCTGTAAAACTGGGAAGCCTTGTTTAGCCTTCTTGAATTTCCAACCAATTACAAAAGCTTACTAAATACTTGGAGAGAAAAAGGGACCATATCTTCTCAGCTGTGAAAACAAAAATACCCTATGTATATTATTAAAACATTAGGCTTCTCCCTTTTTACTGAATTAATTACCAAGAGACGGAAGGGGCCAGGTGCAGTGGCTCACGCCAGTAATCCCAGCACTCTGGGAGACTGAGGCAGGTGGACTGCCTGAGCTCATGGGTTCAAGACCAGCCTGAGCAAGAGCAAGACCCCTATCTCTAAGAATAGCCAGGCATTGCGGCGAGTGCCTATAGTCCCAGCTACTTGGGAAGCTGAGGCAAGAGAATCACTTGAGCCCAGAATTGGAGGTTGCTGTTAGCTATGATGCCACAGCACTCTACCAAGGGCCACAAAGTGACATTCTGTCTCAAGAAATAAAAAGAAAAAAAGATGGAGCAGAGAAACCATTTGCATTTGGACCTGGAAACCAGGCCTTGAGGTCTAACAGACCTCAGATAAGGGCAATTCTAAATCAGTTGGAAGAACCCAGGATCAACAGATCACCCTAGAAGGTGGCAAGTCCTCTATAAAGAGAAGGATAATAAAGGGCTGATGGAGACAGTAAGACTTCAAAGATGGCTGTACATAGGGATAGAGGAAGACAGCTGGCTGATACTTCCACCTTGGACTTGCCTTGGTTTGCCCATGACAGGCTTGGTACACCTGCTGTTCCAGTAAAATTCTCATAACCTCTCTCCAGAGTACAAATGTCCATGGCTCTCATCTCACTCAGAAACAGAATGCACATTACAAGCAGAGGCTAATTCACAAATTTTACAAAACGGACAGTGGTTCAGACCTACCTGAGTCACTGAGAAAGCCAATGGCAGAATGTTGTTAAAAAAAAAGAAAAGAATTTTGTTTTCTAAAGACAACTAGAGGTCTATTCTACTTTCTGTGTAACGCAGGCCTACTATATACTTAGAAGGGGTCTCGGATCTTCACTTTTAATCCATCTCGGAAATACATCCTGGGGGTTTGTACAACCTTTGCAGATTAAAGTCAATGCTTGTGGTGGAAAGCAACTGGAGTTACAGATATCATCTGAATCATCCCTACACAGGATCCACTCAGGAAAACCAGAGAAGCCCAAATCTTCGTGAAAACAGGTGGGACACGCATGAATGAACAGTGCAAAGGGCCGCACCCCACTCCTCCAGCACACGCCTCTCCTAGCTTCCTTTCCTCTGCAAATCAAAGTGAGAGTTCTTCAACAATTTTCATTGTGGTAAAATACACATAATGCAAAACTGATCTTAACAATTTTTAACTTCACAGTTCATTGGCATTAAGTTGAGTCACTGTGTTGTGGAAGACTACCACCATTTACTCACAGAACTCTTTTCCACTTGCAAAACTAAAACTTTGAACCCATTCAGTAAGTCCCCATTCTCCTCTTCCCCAGCCTCTGGCAGCCAACATTCCACTTTGTCTCTCCGGGAGGGACTTCAGGTAAGTGTAATTAATCACTCAGGATTTGTCTTTTTGCATCTGACTTATTTCACCTAGCACAATGTTCTGAAGGTTAATCCATGTTGTAGCCTGTGTCAGAACTGCCTTCCTTCCCAAGGCTGAATGATAGTTAATTGCATTTATACACCATTTTGTTTATCTATTTGATCATCAATGGACACTCGGGTTGTTTCCACCTTTGGACTATTGTGAATGATGCTGCTATGAACATGGACATGTAAATATCTCCTCGAGATTCTGTTTCCAGTTGGTTTGGTTATATGCCCAGAAGTTTAATTGTTGGATCATACGATAATTCTATTTTTAACTTTCTGGGGAACCACCATACTATTTTCCATAGTGGTTGTACCATTTTACATTCTCACCAACAGTGCAAAAGCAAAAGTTCTAATTTCTCCACCTCATCACCAACACTCATTTTCCACTTATTTTTTTCATTGCCATCCTTGTGGGTGTGAAGTAGTATCTCAATTGTGGTTTTGATTTGCATTTCCCTAAGTCAAAGTGAGATTTTTGCATTAAAAACAGGTCTCAAAATGCTGTGTTGCCCAAAAGAATTTTTTCCCTAACATCTCTGTGATAAGAACCTCACAGATACAGTTCCATTCCCACTCTGTAAACCGCTGAGGTTCAGAATAGAGATGCCAAACTAATGGCATCCACGTTTCTCAGCCCAAGCAGGTATTAACAATCTCTGGGAAATCTCAACCCAAGTCAGAAAGAGAGCTAAAAAAACTGTTAAGAGGGCAACAGGTATTTATCTATAAAGAATATTACTATGAAAATAATTCTAAACTGTGAGCATATTGCTAAATAAAACACTGTGCTTGTCCTGACACCTAGAATTGGTCACAAAAACAACAGGTGGCCTTCTACATATTCAAACTTGCCTACTGAACCCAGTATTCACCATCAGCTCCTACAATCCCCGCAGGCCACTACTCATCGCGAATTCATCAAACAAAACAAATACACTCTTCATATGAAATCATCTATCTAGGCTTTGCTTCAAAACAATCCAAAGGGTGGGGTGGGGAATGCAAATGAAATAAGATCAGCTATGAGTTGATAATTTTTAAAGCTAGATGATGGGAACATGGAATTCATTACATGGTTCTATTTTTGTATGTTCTCCATTTAAGAGAAACTTCTTTGAAGAGGTAAAGGCTTAGCATAACATATTATACATTTTCAGCTCCCTTATGAGGCAGACAACAGGCAGCTCAGATCAGTATTTCATGCAGAAAACATGGAGGCTTATCAAGGTCACTGAGTTCATCACATCAGAGTCCAGACTGGTTCCTTGGTGCCCAGAGCCAGCCAGCACCCTCCTGCCACACCATGAGCTTCCAGGACAAGCTGTGTACCGAACTCTCAGGTCTCACTGCTAGCTCCTGTGCAAATGTGAAGACTGCTAACCACTGTCAGGAATCCAGGAGGGAAGGTCCAGCAGCCTACCCCTGAGGGGCACCTGGCCTCCCACTCCCCATTTTCCAACTAAGCACTTTCTCATGCCTCATTTTTCTGACTGTTCCTGTTTATGCCTTCCTGTTCTACCCCAGTGCACACTAACTGAAAAATGATTAACTCTAGACTCTCACATTGCCAATTCTGCAAAACCCCGATAAGACTGCAGCATCCTTCAACCACCAAGCATACTTTCTACCATGCTGGATTCATGAACTCTGATATTGGAAATTGGTGCTGCAAATGTGTTACTGGGAAAGTTCGTAGAGCTCCCCAAGAATTAAGAATCTGTCCTGAAAAGCCTCTGAAGACACAGAGATTACTTGAGCCCTCTGCCACAGCAGCAGTTGGCAGAGTTTTGCTCTAACTGCAAAAATCAAGAGGAGGGTCAGAGGTTGAAGTACAAAGCCAAGGGAGCACACCCAGGGGAGTGAAATGGGTGTACAAAGTATCAGTCCACCTGGGAATTCAGGGCAAAGCCAGAGGGCACTCCTTCAGACAGGGAGCAATGCTGGTCTGAGAAGGCACACATCACAGGATGGGACACAGCCCTCACACTAGGCAGGACCCAAGGCACCACATCAGATGTCCAGCAATGCCCTATCTCAGAGACAATGACAAGGTTGCTGGTAAAAGGATGTCTGAGTACAAATAAAGAGCTGAGTGAATCCCACCTTATTATTCCAGGACAGAAAACCCCCAAACACACTGACATAAATTACCAGGAGATGCTGCTATAAAATCAAGATTGAAAAGCTGAGAAGTCTTAGTGTGTTTGTCTTGCTTAAAGAGTTCCAATTGAAATAGGAAATGCCAAATCTGCAGAAGCAAAATGTATCACAGACACTCATTCTGTCCCTCCTTCTCCATCTGCTCCCAGGCACACACTTATAAAACTGCTTGCTTAATGGTTTTAAAAGCCTCTGTGTACAATCATGTCCCTGGCCTTCCTGCACAGAATCAACTCCTGCCTCTCCCTCAACCAACCCCACCTCATGCCATAAGACATATCTCTCTTAACCCTTGACCATCTCCAGCCAGTGCCCATTTTTTCTGCTCCTCTTAAGGCAGCATCCTTGCAAGAACTGTTGAAAGTCACTATTTCACTTGTTTATGTACTGCTGGCTCCTCGGCCAACTCAAGCTGGGTTTCCATCTCCAAACCCCAGCCAGAGCACACAGCTGCTCTAGTCAAGGCCACCAACTACCCGCCCCTCTTGTCTAAGCCACTGCCAGTGATCTGTCCTCATGTTTTACCTTGCTTTCGTGTAGCTGACTACTCCTTCTTGGAAGGCTTCTACAACACAAGATCTCCTGTTTTCCTTTTACGTCAAGCCACTCACTCTCAGCCAACCTGGGAGTGGACTTTCCTCCTCAACTCAACCTCTAGCATCCTGGGGCTCAATATTCAGGCATCTCCTCTTCTCAGTCAACATGCTCATCTCTGAAGCTCTCATAGGTCTACCCTTACTTTGATGGTGGCTGACACTTCCATTTACAGGACAGTCACTGACAAAAGGAACTTACTTAGATCTCCATGAGGCAAAGAGACAACTCAAATCCCACCTCAGTATGTGGTACCACCACCCGTCCCCTCCCTCTGCAGTCACTGCAATATCAGATCACATCATCCAACTTATAACCTTCCAAGAGTTATCTAAAGTAGCAGAAAATAATTCCAATTACTTACTGAAACCCACACAATCTTTATGACCTAGCTTCCGCATACCTCTGTCCTCACCAGCTCCAGTCATAAGGCCTTCTTTCTGTCCTTCACACATATCAAGCTCATTCCTGCTTCAGGGCCTTGGCAGCTGTCTTCAGTGCCTGGAGCTTTCCACCCAGACACCCAACTAGGCAGCCTCTTCGTTAGTACTCAGGTGTCAGCCCAAAAGTCCCCTCTTTGGAATGCCCTTTCCTGGCCATTCTAAGCTAGCCCATGAGCTCTGCTGCTCAGTAGGCTAATATTACTCATGGCTAAATAAGCACCACCGGGTAGGTCTTTTTTTTTTTTTCCAGTTTGGCACCTCCAGCATATGGGGCCAGTGCCCTACTCCTTCGACCCACAGGCACTGCCCGAGGGTAGGTCTTTATTGCCTTAGTCTACTATCACATCTCAGGTCCTGGCTCACATTCAAACATACACAAAGTACCCAGCTGCCGACATCTCACTGTGACATTTCCAGGGCAGAGATGGAGCTAAATAGACAAGAATCTGGGCCAGAGCTCCAAGCCTTCCTGAACTCCTGGGCTTGGGCTGGCCTTCCCCATTACGGCCTCTGCCACTGGTTCAGTGAGGGCAGGGGTCAGCACCCCTGTCCGCCACGTATCCCAGAGCCTCACATGAGAGCCTGGCAAGTCAAAAGGATGTGAAGAATCATGATTACTGAGAAGCCTATAGGCGGGAGTGTGGGCACTCTCGTCCACTTACCCAGAAGACGATGTTGTAGCTGAAAAGGAGATACTTGTACCAGCAGCTGACTTTGGCGTTAGAGTATCTATAATAGTGCATCTTCTGAGAAGCAGAATCTGCGGAGAGACGTGGGAGTGGTGAGGTAACAAGTTCAGCTTAAAACACCTCCCCCAAACCTGCTCACATGCAGGTTCCAGAAGGCTCCAGATTATTCCCCTCACACCCCTTTACCAGTCCAGGCACAGGCCTACTACAAAGGACAGCAACAGGTGAGATGAAACTCAGGTGAACTCAGCTTTCCAAAAAACAAACAGGAATAAGGGGCATTTGTGAAAGAAGGGAGAAAGAGGCTTTAAAATATCTTCTAAGTGCCACGAACTCTGCTTGGAACCTTCTCATGCATTTATCTCATCAGCTCTTGATCAAGGATTGATTTTTCCACTCCGGGGTTGAGGAAACAGGAATTCAGAAAGGTCATGTGACTTGCTCAAAGACAGTGACAGAGCCCAGGATCTGGACCAAGGATTGGGGATTCTGCAGTCCACATTCTCTCCATTCATCAGAGATGATGGAAGAAATAAGGACCCAACCACGAAGAGCCATATTTGGGACTAAGAGATGAACAGGCTGGTGGGTTTGGACACAATCTAACTGTGCCCAGTAAAGAACTATGGCTCCAAATTTATTTATCTAATGTTTTCTGAGACAACCTCCCAAACTCAGCCCTTGTCCCACCCACTGCCCTCTCTCCTACTTCCCCCAACCCCCACTTCCAGCACCATGGCCATAGCTCTGGCTTCTGGGCTATAATGAGGTTTGAACTACTGGACCCATATGGCAGTACCCTGTGAAACACAGAGTGAAGGGTGGAGCCCTATGTTTTACCTGTGTCCATCCCCCAATTCCCCTCTGAGAGTCCCACAAAAGGAGATTGCCATCACAGGGGAATTCTGAGGGCCTGGCCCACCTGTACTACTTTTTTGTCTGAACCCCAATGGCAATCCAGGTGGACCACTGAGTCACCACTGTCCCTTACCTCCAACACAGTGGCTGAGCAGTGTGGGAAGTGGTGGTGCCTCAGGGGGAGCTCCCCTGCTCACCCTTCACTTCCCAGGGTGAGGAAACAGGCCAAATGTAACAGAGCCTGAGGCAAGAACAAGGCCACTCTGGCAACAAGGAGATGACCCACCCATAACTGCTAGTGGCTACTTGCAAAACCCCTTCCTGTGAGGTAGTTTCAGCAGCCTGGCCATTGTTTGGTAAGGTTTTGAAAAAGTGGTTCCAAGAAGGGACATGAAAGCCGGTCCCTCTGGACCCTGTGACTACTCCATCCCTCTCATGGTGTGGGATCGCAGGCACAGTCTGGACACCACCATTCACTCACACAGCTCCCTCCTTCCCAGGGGCTGGGAGTGCCTAGCCTGTCTGACCTCAGTAGCCAACCAGGGAGGGGACAGCCATCCTCTACTTACCATCAGCAAAACACCCCTCCAAGAGTAAGTGTCAACACAACTACCTACTGACCCAGGACTCCATATGCAAGACCTGGACACCCCCCAGTGCCACATAGAGAGGTCGCTGGAAGAAGAGAACAGAGGTTTCAGGCCCAGACCTGTGATTATATTCAGCAACATATAATCACAATCCCTGTCCTCTCGGGGCTTCAGTATACTCAGCTGAAATGGGGCTTTCCATGATCAGTCCCCAATGTCACTGACACTGGCATTAGGGGCCCAGCTGACAGCATTAGCATGACTTATTCTAAATACAGATCCCAGCCCCACCCCAGGCTTTGATAAGGAGGTCTGGTTTGGGGCTTTGAATCTGCATTTCAAACAAGCTTCCCAGGTGATTTCGATGTGCTCACTGGACCAGGTATCAGTGTGGGCACCAGGGGCTGCAGCAGTCCCTTAGGGGATCCTGCAAGGTGGAAGGGCCTTGTTAGCTGTGGACCAGCACACGAGACTGCAGGGGGTGGGGGGGCAACTCCTCATGGCAACTAACTGAAGGTAGCTAACATTCACCTGCTTGTGTTTCACCGATTCCAGAGCCACTGGACACTGGTTTTGATTTTGGTTTTCTTTTTTAACTGAATTGTTTGTTTGGGAGTTGGGAGAGGTTGGGCTGGATTCACAAATGTGGGGGGAAAAATTATTTCAATCCTAAACCTCAAGTACATTTATCACAGAGAATAGCCAATTTGACTGGAAATGCCTATGAGGCAAGAACATGATCTCTGGCAGAAACTCTGTACTGTTTTAGGGGTGCAACCCTCCTGCTCCCCAGAATGCCAAATGCACTCCTTCCTGATGGTTCCCAGAGAAGCCTTCCATGGCGCTGAGTCTAAGACTGAGCAGGGCTGGTCAAGCATGTCATCCAAAGGGGCAGGAATCCTAGAGGGTGCTCCCTGGAACTCCTTTAACCCAGCCCATGGTAAAGATCTCCATAGAAGCTTTGAGGCAGTAAACAAAGCCCAGCTCTTCCCTTTCTCCTGGACGGAAGCTCCACAAAGGAACAGCTAATCTACTCTCCATGGTGCTGGTGACTCATCCCTGCTCCCCTGGCTAGGGCCTTTGGAACAAGATGATCCTGTGGTGATGTGGTACTGGGACTCTCAACCTCAAAGATCCCAGGTCTCCTTCGGCTCTAGCCCATTACATGTACACGCAGATAGCAGGGACACCATTGCTCTGGGCCGTGGATCCTCCGCAGGGCACCTGGCTTCCCTCACCATCTGCCTCACCCTCTCCTACCCCACAAAGACACACAACCAATCAGGAAACTACTCGGTCCTCACAGGCACTGGGGTCCAAGCCCACTGAACTCCAAGCCCTCAGTCCCTGGTAACATCAATACTCAAAACCACACCAGCCAGGTCCACCCCAGGGAGTAACAACTAGGTCCACACCTCACCACCCATGACATGGTGTGCCACACTCAGATGATATAGTATGCCTGCCACTTGCAACCCAGGCCATGGGATCCGGCTTTCTGCCATTTTTGTCCAGCCCAAGATAACCCCATAAAGTGGAAGAATGGGGATGTCCCAATGACACTTACTTCCCAAACTCTAAGCCACAGAAGAGGAAACTATTGCAGGGAAACATTTTAGCCTTTCTTCACCCCCTCCCTGGCCCTGCCACCCGAATAACCTAAGGACGAGGAGGAAAGGAAGCTTGCTGCTCTTGTGCCCTCTCTGTTTTCCTGGGCAAGTGCGTTGAGACACAGGTTCTGACCCTCAGAGTGGTTGACACACAGAGTATCCCAAAGTCCAGGCTGAAGGAAGTAACAGGTAGATTCGTCTGGACCCCAGTCTAAGCCACATGCTCCCAACACCAGGTGTGACAGTCTTGGGTCTGTTCAGGAATAAAGCCAATGGCAAGCTCCTGAGGTATGGCTTGGGGGTTTCAGATCTCAAGTTAAATTAAGAGGATTGAGCACTCCTGAGCCACCAACCAAGGTGTTACTGCATTCACAAATAATTCCAACAAAGTTGAGTGGGGCTAAAAGTGACCCCAAATGACAGCAAAGTAACTACAATACCAAGCATCTCACTGTATCTGCTGACAAATCAAATCATACCTGAGAAAGGCAGAACTCAGCCATCTATCAACTGATGCCTTTCATTACATCAATATAACTTACCTTAGAACACACACGCAACTAAGAATCTTAACTTCCTAAAAGTAGATTTTTTAACTTTTTATAAATACTAAGTACCACCCTGGTAGAGAAGAATCTCTAAAAGCTATTTTGGGCTCAGCGCCTGTGGCTCAAGCGGCTAAGGCGCCAGCCACATACACCTAAGGTGACGGGTTTCAATCCAGCCCAGACCCGCCAAACAACAATGATGGCTGCAACCAAAAAATAGAAAAAATAGCCGGGCATTGTGGCGGGTGCCTGTGGTCCCAGCTACTTGGGAGGCGGAGGCAGGAGACTCGCTTGAGCCCAGGAGTTGGAGGTTGCTGTGAGCAGTGAAACCATGGCACTCTACCCAGGGGGATAGCTTGAGGCTCTCTCTCCAAAAAAATAAATAAATAAATAAACAAAAGCTATTTTGTGTGCATAGAAACAGTTATCAATACCACTAACAGTCCTCACTATAAGAACTTATTAATACAAAATAAAGCATTTATGTGGCAAGTAGGAGACATCTGTTTGTCAAGCATCAACATCTCAAAATGGGGCAAAAGCAGAAATTATTTAGTAGTGTTAACTGGTCAGCAATATGAGGGTAATTAAATAATAAGCAAATATCAACTCAAATATCTAAACGCATAGAATTACACCTGGAATCCTAGCATTCCAAGAGGCTGAGGTAGGAAGAGCCATTGAGTTCAGGAGTTGAGAGACCAGCCTAAGCATGAGTGAGACCACATATGTACTAAAAACAGAAAAATTAGCCAGACATTGTGGTGAGTGCATGTAGTCCCAGTTACTTAGGAGAATGAGGTAGAGGATAATTTGAGCCCAGGAGTCTGAGGTTCCTATGAGGTAGTTAGGCTGAGGCCACAGTACTCTAGCCAGGACAACAGAGTAAAGACTCTATCTCAAAAAATAAAACTAACTAAATAGATAAAGGGCATTCATGTATGTAAATGTACATCTATGCGCACACACACACACACACACACATACACACATACACGGAGACAACTGGGTATTTCAGGTTTACATTAATCTCCACTTTTGAGGCAATAGGAAAAAAACAATTCAAAGTACAAGACTACCAATCTAGAACAGATAAAATGTCTAAATATTCCCATATGCTTAAAAGTAACATTGAAATAAAAAAAGGAAACAAGGCCTGGCACAGTGGCTCATGCCTATAATCCCAGCACTCTGGGAGGGTGAGGCAGGTGAACTGCCTGAGCTCACAGGTTCGAGACCAGCATGAGTCAGAGTGAGACCCCACCTCTAAAACTAGCTGGGCGTTGTGGCGAGTGCCTGTAGTCCCAGCTTCTTGGGAAGATGAGGTAAGAGAATCACTTGAGCCCAAGAGTTTGAGGCTGCTGTGAACTATGACACCACCACACTCTACTGAGGGCAACAAAGTGAAAATCTGTCCCCCCCCAAAAAAGGAAACACCAATAATGTTATCTGCAGCCTCAAAAATTATAAGGAGTAAATATTTACTTCATATAACGTTTCACACTTAATAAAACAACAGACTCCTATTTCAGACAAATGGACAAAGAGTATGGACACAATACACAAATGGAAGGATGATGTAATTAACAAGTGGAAACACATTCAATGTCAAGTAGAAATAAAGACAATCCAGAGATACTACCTTATACTTTTTTTTTTTTAAGAGACAAAGCCTTACTTTGTTATCTTCAGTAGAGAGCTGTGGCATCACAGCTCACAGCAACCTCCAGCTCTTAGGCTTAGGCAATTCTCTTGCCTCAGCCTCCCGAGTAGCTGGGATTATGGCGCCTGCCACAACACCTGGCTAAATGTTGGCCGGGGTTCGATCCCACCACCCTTGGTATATGAGGCCGGTACCCTACTCACTGAGCCACAGGCGCCACCCACTACCTTACACTTTCTAATTCAACATAATCACCACCACTATTGTGGCAAGCACATTCATACCTTCTTGCTGGCAGCAGACAGAACTGTTACTACCCTGTTTCTATGCTTTTGTGAGCAACATGGTTACAGACATTCAACACCAAAAAGAACTGGTCATACCCTTAATCCAATAAACTCATGACTAAGGAAAATTTGCCTCAAAAAAAAAAAAGAATGAACACCATGATTTTCAATTATGGAATACTTGTAGCATGCGCTTAAAACCCAAAGTGAAACATAAGAGCATGAAAATCATTGCATGGAGTGATGGCCTGGTTATCAATGTTCTAAGAGTTTCCATCATCATAGTAAATGGGTTGGAGGTACACCTGCCTAAGATGCTGGCTTGAGTGTGATGGTCCCACCCCCCAGCATCATCATAAACAGTACTCCCTGCTTTGGTGTTATATTAACCTATAATATTCCTCCCCCTACCCTTTTAAAAATTAAAACAGTAGCACATGGTCAACTGTAAAATAGCTGAACAATTCAGAAGTATGAAAAGTGAACTAGCAATGAGAAACCATTAAAAAATGGTTTTCAAATCATCTGACCAGAGCCCACAGCAAAAAATACATTTAACAAAAATCAATCCAGCACATACACAGTTACATGCACAACTAAAATAAGTCTGGCACCGGGAACCTATGGCTCATACATGTAACCCTAGCACTCTAGTTTAAGAGTTCGAAAACAACCTGAACAAGAGCAAGTCTCCATCTCCAAAAATAGCTGGGTGGGGCAGCACCTGTGGCTCAAAGGAGTAGGCCACCAGCCCCATATGCCAGAGGTGGCAGGTTCAAACCTGGCCCAGGCCAAAAACTGCAAAAAAAAAAAAAAAAAAAAAAAAAGAAAGAAAATAGCTGGGCATTGTGGTGGGAACTTCTAGTCCCAGCTCCTGGGGAGACTGAGGCAAGAGAATGACTTGAGCCCAAGAGTTTAAGGTTGCTGTGAGCTAGAGATACCATGGTACTCTACCAAGGGTGACAAAGTGAAACTGTCTCAAAATAAAATAAAATTAAGATTAGATAAAATGGGCGGTGCCTGTGGCTAAAGGAGTAGGGCACTAGCCCCATATACCAGAGGTGGTGGGTTCAAACCCGGCCCCAGACAAAAACTGCAAATAATTAAATTAAATTAAATAAGTATGGGAGACAATACTTACCCTTAGTACATGCTATCCATTCTAGACTTCCTTTTAATTTTTTTGAATTATACCTGCACATAATTTAAGAATCATCCATAAAAACTGTGTTGAGAAATACAGTAGAACCCACGCCCCAGGCCAGGGGACATTTTCAACTTCTAGCTGACTCTTTTAATGTTTATGCCCAAATAAATATCTCTCAGACATTTCTGTGTATCTCACTATTCTCTGGGTTGTCTTTTTTTCTTTTCTTTTTTTTTTTTTTTTTTTTTCAGTTTTAGGCATTGCTTGTCCACTTCCCACTCTGGAAGATGAGAACTTAAACCTTTACCTCCCCATCTCCCCACTGCCAACCACCTCTCACACTTGTCCTTCCCTCTCCCCTCTCTAAATGAACTGTAGCACCTACTACAGTAATTTTCAGAGTTAACACTATTATAGCCACATGAGCCATCAGAGTGAGCAATGTGACCCATAATGACTTTTCCTGTACAACTTCTTGTTCTCTCCGGAGTTGTTATTTTCCTGTTCACTTCATTGTCTATGAATTTATCAATATTTAACCCTAAATTCAATTAAGTTTTTTCACATCAGATGTGTTATTTCTATTTCTTCTTCCAGAAAAAAATCCCTCCTGGAGCCTTCTGAGCTCCTTCAATCTAGACAGGTGCACATTCCCTTCTGGTATACAACCTGGAAAAGATCCAATCTTGCTCACCTTTCTGAGAAATCTTTTACTGCAAAATCTAAGTCTTCAGATCTATTATGTCTAAAAATATTTTTATTCTGTCTTCCCTCCTGAATGAGTTTGACTGCATGTAGAGTTCTAGGGTGGGAATCAGTTTCACTGAGCATGAAGAAAGCATTGCTCCACCATCATCTACATTCTGGTGCACTGAACAAACTTAGAGGATCATACCCTTCTCCCCAGCATACTAGAAGTTCAGGGTCTAGGTCTAGGTTACCTTTATCCACTTGGCTCAATCAGTTTTCACTGGGCCTTTCCAAAATAGAAGCACATAACTTTCTTTTCCAGAAAACTTTTTCCTCAGTGATTTTGCATTCTTCTCTATATTCTATTTCTGTAGCTCCTATTAATGGACATGGAAACCCTGGCTGATACTTCAATTTTTTAAACTTTTCTGTCCTCTTATCTATCTCTTCATCTTTTTGTTCTACTTTCTAGAAGACAATTTTATTGTCAAATAATTCTATTTTTGTTCAGTCCTTATTCCATAATTGTAAAAATACTTTTGTGTCCTAACTATTCCTTTTCTATAGCAGCCTGTTCTTATTCCGTGCATACAATATTTCTCATCTCTGAGGAAATGCCTAATTTTTTTCAAAATATCCTTTTTTTTTTTTTTTTTTGAGACAGTCACACTGTGGTGCCCACATTGTAGTTCACAGCAACCTCCAACTCTTGGGCTTAAGCAATTCTCTTGCCTCAGCCTCCCAAGTAGCTAGGACTGCAGGTGCCCACTACAATGCCTGGCTATTTTTTTGTTGTAGTTGTCATCATTGTTTGGCAGGCTCAGGCCAGGTTCCAACCCACCAGCCCCAGTGTATGTGGCCGGCGCCCTAGCTACTGAGCTACAGGCACCAAACCTCAAAATATTCTTAATAGATTTCCCTTTTTTTAAGACAGAGTCTCACTTTCTCACCCTCAGTAGTGTGCCATGGCATCATACCTCACAGCAACGTCCAACTCTTGGGCTCAAGCGATTTACTTGCCTCAGCCTCCCAAGTAGCTGGACTACAAGCGCCTACCACAATGCCCAGCTATTTTTTAGAGACGGGGTCTCGCTCTTGCTCAGGCTGGTCTCAAGCCTATGAGCTTGGCGCATTCCACCCACCTCGGCCTCCCAGAGTGCTAGGAATATAGGTGTGAGCCACCTTGCCCAGCCTCTAGACTTTCTTTCAAGTTGATTTTCTCTAATTTGTTTTGCTTTCTTTCAAGTTAGGACTTTTCTTTAGCTACCTAGTAATCCTTGGTAATGCTCATGATTAAGAGTGAATGACTAAGGAACTAACTGGAAGTTCTGAGTCTATAGGCAGGTAAGTTTCTGTCTGCTCTAAAGTGATCAAGTTGGGCCACTTGCTGGAAATCCATGTTGTCGGCATCATTTGTGGTTTTCCTTTTAGGCTGGTTAGGGTCTCCACTGAGGTTCCTCCCAGTCCGTATGGGCCTGGCTATCTGCATTCTAGTAACAGAAGCAGAATAGGATTAGAAGACTCGGGAATAGAATTGTTCTCAATATTAGCCCCCAAGCATAGCTAGAGACTCCTAGGCCCTTGGTTATTCCTTTTGCGGAATAAATCTCCAATCCAGTTAAAGTGAGAGAGGCAGTCACCTAGCATCATGAAAGAAGGAAAGGCATCTAGAGATATAACTTCATCAACAGCTTTTAACTATTCTTATATTCTTAGATTTAGCCACATCTTGATGACCACCTTCTCCTCACACCCCCCAAAAATAATCTGGTACCATCAATTCCTACATTTTAAACTCCATCCACTCTAGTCCTATCTTGAAAATTTTTCCTGTTCCCATCCTCATGGATTCTTTTTTAAAATACCCTTTATCTTATGTAGGATTTTAGAAGAAAGTAAAAATAAGTATGCCTGTTCAATCTACCATTTTTACCCAGAAGACCTATAGGACAATTTCAAAATATTTTAGTTGCCACCTTTTTATTTAGCAAAGTAAAAAAAAAATAATAATAATAATAATCAGAAAGTATAATCTATCACCCATAAAAGGGCAAAAGAAACTGCACATGTAATTAAGGTTACTAATCAACTGATCTTTAAACAGGGACATTATCTGAGTGGATCCAATATAATTACAGGAGGCTTAGGGGAAAACAGGAAGTGAGAGAGATTCCAAGCATGAGAAAGATTTGATGCACTGATGCTGGATCTGAGATGGAGGGACTACATGTAAAGACCAGAGAGGGGCTTGAAGAGCTAAGGGTACTCTGACTGACAGTCAGCAATGATTCAGTTCTACAGCTGCAAGAAACTAAATTCTTTCCCCAGAGCCTCCAGAAAGGAAGACAGCCCTGCTGACACCTTGACCTGGGGCTTGTAAGGGCCTAAGCAGAAAACCAGTTGAACTATGTTACCCTTGGACATCTGACCTACAAAAACTGTTAGATAAATAGAGTTGGCCCTCCACATCTGCAGAGACCTGTACCCAACAGAATCAAAACAGCCAACTGTGAACTGAAAATATTTAAAAATTGTAAATAACAATACAACAATAAAAAACAGTATACAACTATTTATATAGCACTTTCATTGCATTATAAGTAATCTACTGAGGATTTCAAGTATATGGATGATCTATGTAGATTATATGCAAATACCATGCTATTTTATATATGAGCCTTGAGCATCTATGGACTTTAGCATGGGGGCTGTCCTGGGATCAATCCCTGAGGATACCAACAGATGCTTGTATCAGTAAGGGACATGAACTCAGAATAACGGACCTATAAATTACATCTTTTAGGTCTACAGAAAAGCTCATTACCTCTCCCATTTCCAGATAAGCTCTGTCAAAACAATATCACCACTAACTGGTATCCCCTCAAGAACCAACTGTTCACAGAGCTAAACTCTGGGCAGAGCTTGGTGCCCCACACCTATACTCCCTCCTAGGTACACACCCCCCCATCAGGGTCTCCTCTATCTTCAGTTCTTTAGCACCTCCCCATTCTGAGTTGCCCTCTTGGGGACAAAATCTGCTTTAAAATGTGACACTGACTGTCAGGGTTGGATAACATGTGACCTCAATCTGCATTTCAACGAAATACTGAAATAAGATTAAAATTTGAGAAGCTCTAAGATAACAGAGTCGCACATGATACAGATATATAAATGAGGGGAAAGGAGGAAGGTGGGGCAAGAGAGCAAGGGACCTTATGGAAGCCAGGGGAGAACAGTGGAGAAAAGTGGGCAGAGTGTTGAGAAGGCCAGGTCCAAACCTCACCTTGCCACTGAGGCGCACTCCCCGGGCTTCACATGAGTGATGTTCTCCAGAGTAAGTGTTTGCCACTCTCCTGTAGGTAGTTACACACCTCATAACCCTCCAACATCACTCTGTTAGTAACTCCAGGTCTGTATCTTCCCACACAATCCTTATTCCCAAGTACCGGGCACAAATACCAGACCACACAGGCCAAACAGCACCATCTGGAATCCCTCACTATCCCAACTGCAATGTGGCCACTAACTGGGCTCTCCAAGGGTACCTCCACTCACCCAGGCACCCACGCCATCTTCTCAGGAGTCATCCTCCTCCCCCAGAGCCACAGGTCAGTTCATTATCTCACGGGGAAGATTTAAAGGTCTCTTACCTGGCTCTCTACCTCCAACTCCAACCTTCCTCTTGCCCCTCTCTTCTCCTAAGGAGACAACTTGACTCCAGTGACAACACCATCCACCCATATCCTGAGCTACAATCCCCTCTGCCAATTATACTGGCTATATTCTTCCCACCTCATTCTCCAGAGCTAACTACTCACCAAGATTCTACCTTTCTACCTTCAAGGCTTCCAGAACTGGCACCTGACCCAATTGCAGGCCAATTCAAGGGAAGTTATCCACATTCCCAAGGAGACTGGAACCCCCTGCTACACCTTCAAGTAGCACACTTAGGGCCCTGGAAATTCCCTCCATCTAAGAAGGGGGTCCTCAGAGCCCATAAGTGCTGGGGAACATTCACAGGCCGAAGAATAGGTATGCCCGAGGGCAGAAGTGTAGGAGAGGATAGGAGAGTATGAAAAAGGACTGGGCTCCAGCAGAAGAGTCGCTAAGGCAGGCCAGAGCAGGCTGCCTTACTGCCCATAGGAACTATCCAAAGGAAAGAGATTGTTTCACCCCAAAGCCCCACCACCCTGAGAATAGAAGGAAGGCTCATCTCTGACTCATCTCTCAGGGTTAGAAGTGTTTATGTCCTTCCTAACCTACTCCCTAGTTACCCAACACCCCATACCCAGGGTGTACCAGGAAACAATGCAAAATCAGACACAGCAGGAACAGCCACTCATGGGATCAAGAAATTTGAGTTTGATTCTTTACTACGGGAAGACACTACAAAGCAGCACAGGGTCTGGGGTGGGCCACCCTCCTTCATCACAGGGCAACATACACTGCCACAGCAACAGGTATGGGAGAGGGTAGGTTCCCAGGATTCCCAGGCCATTAGGACCTTGTCCACTGGCCCCAGACGGCCACCACATGGAGGTCTGGGAGAGTCTAAGCTGCCATGTCTGAGCCCCACCAGGCTCTCAAAAGGGCTTGGCTTCCTGTAAAACACTGAACATAGCAAATTAAGCATTATGAATTTCTACCACCAAAAACCCACAACCTGCAGTTTCAGGCGTACTGAGGGGCCTCCTTATTAATCTGGTGAGAGGAGACAAATGTGCTACCATCAGGGAAGAAGGGGGAGCGGGGGAGGGCGTGTGAATGTGGGTCAGAGGAGGGAAGCAGGAGGGAGGGCTCAGCAGGAAAAGCTGAGCCTAGAATGGAGGTCACCTAATCCAGTGATTTTCAAACTTACTATTTTTATTATTTTTTAAGCTACAGGAGGCTTTGTTCAAAGAAACTCTGACCCAGAAACCCAGCATGGAGGCAGCCAGCACAGGTCACTTTTATCTTCAGGTGGTTAGGGGAAAAGGGAGGCTCCACAAGAAGCACACTTGAAAATGATGGGCCTGAGCCAGCTGCCCTCGAACTCCACAGGACATCAGAATGGCTCAAGGAGCTGTTTCTAGAATTCCATGGAGAACAAACAGTTCAAGAAGACTGTGACAGACCTGGAAATGCTCATTTTTAGGAGCTGTCTTTCCCAGCAGTTTGCAAGGCCCCCCAAATAGCCCAATCTAGAATAATCTGAACATCAAAGTAAATGATAGTAATGGAATTTTAACTCGTTGAATAAAATAAGACTTCAGGCAGAGCCTGACTCAATGGGTAGGGCACTGGCCGCATACACCGAGGATGGCGGGTTTGAACCCCGGCCAAACTGCAACAAAAAAATAGCCAGGCATTGTGGTGGGCGCCGGTAGTCCCAGCTCCTTGGGAGGCTGAGGCAAGAGAATTCCCTAAGCCCAGGAGTTGGAGGTTGCTGTGAGCTATGACCAAGGGTAATAAAATGAGACTCTGTCTCTTAAAAAAATAAATGAATAAATAAATAAATAAAACTTCATGAGCCCATTCTTATATACACACAGATGAACAAATGGGAGAGAAGGAACAGCTCTGTATAGCAGAATGATAAATGTCAGGAATTACAGAATTAAATCATTACCATTCAGAAATAATGGTGATTCTGTCAAGAATCATCAATGATCCCAAAACCAGTTGATGAGTTTGAAGTGAAACACAGACCACCATATTTGCATAGTCTCAAAGTATCTCCCCACAGGATGCCTATTAATTACAAGGACCAGAGTAGTAACTTAGTAGTGAAGAAACCAGCAGACGGCACCTCAAGCAAGTAATCACTGGCAGTATCACCGGTTATGAGTCAGACTGCCAACATGTGCCCCCTAAGGGAAGGCACCAAGGACACGTTGTTTCTACATCAAACAAACTCAACTTAAGGGAGATTCTATAAATATGGCCTCAAATAACTCACACTAGAACATAGCGCTAGTGGTCCTTTTCCTTTAAAAAAAAATAATAATAATAAGCAAACAAACATTTGGGCCTCAGGCCCCAACAGACATTTTCAGAATGATTCATCAACTGCACCAGCAGCCTCCAGGCAATGAGACAGGGCATGGTCACCCACAGCTTCTGCCCCCTCCAGCTTCTCAAAGGACTGGGCAAAGTAAGACCTGGCACCGTCCTGGCTTCCAAGCTCACGTCCTGACCCACTTTCCCTCTGCTCTTGAAGGTGAACCTGAGCACTCAGAGAAGGACACAGAGCCACAACAGATGTTATCTCCTATCCCCCTGATAAGCGTGGCAGGCATAATTCTGAAAACCCAAATGCACATGTAATATCTATATATGGAATACTTTTACATGCCCCAGGTAAGTGCACTTTAGAGCCTCCTCCTTCACTAAATATACACATATGTGAAAGATCAGGCCCCAGTTCACAATAACACCCCAAATGTGAACAAAGATCCTGAGCCTCCAGACCTCAGAGGAACTAGACTGCGCCCAGGGTCCCACAGAAAATTCTTCTTGAAGGAGGGCCTAAGGGCCAAGGGCTCCCTAGATGAGCAAGATGAAGCAACCTGTCCATCCAAGCATCAGTACACTGACTCAGCAGATCCCTGGAGTGAAAAGGTTTTTGTGGTGGGAGACAAACAACTCAGGACTTGTTTCTACATGCTCAGTGCACTGCTTTGCACATCATAACCAGGATGAGCCTGTAGAGATCAACTCCAACCCAAAGTGGGAACAGTATCTGACTCAGGGAGCTCAGAACTCAATTCTACAAAAAGCACAGTCAAGTAGATGCTAGAGAGAAGCTGGTCAGGAAATGCTCCCCCAGAGCAGCCAGTTTAGATGGGCACCAGATGAGAGCACCACATCTAGAGGTCGAACATTTGGGAGCAATAGCTACGCCCAGGGATAGAGACATGTTGCAGCCTAACCCGACTGTAGACAACTGTCTCACCCAATGACAGACCCTGGGATGCAGATCAACAAAACCCTCATCAAAGGAAAACAACCCAAACTCTGTAAATTTAAAGAGGGTTCTTCTGAACCAAGTGTGAGGCCCATGGCCTGGAGCCATGTCCAAGAAGCCTTGAGCAAGTGTACTCCCCATGCCTGGGTTATACTTGGTTTTATGCATTTCAAGGAGACAAATGAAAGCACATACAGTGAGAAGACGGAGTCTGTCAGGCTAGGGCAGACATGACATAGCTGGTCTGGTTTCTTTAAGTCCTATCCTGACCTTCACCCCCGGCCCCCATTCTTACTGTTTGTAAAACTAGCTCCCACTCTAAAGTTGCCTATCTTGAGTAGCTGAGGTGGATTGATTGAGATTAACTTTTGAATTAGAATGTTATTTTGGGTCATGGGTTATAATGATTATTGTTACTATGGATCATGGGTTTGGCTGATTATTCTTTAAGATAAGTGAAGCTGTGTTAATAACCCTTTGAACTCAAATGTATAAAACTGTAATTTGGAAATGGAAGAGCAGAACAGCCTTGGAGAAGCTACTCTCACTGTTCTCCAGAATACCAGCCTTTTGACAAATAAAGGTTACTGAACCTATCCCAGTGTCCTGGCTGACAGTGACAGGCAGCTGGATCCTCTTCGTCTGGCAACACAGGTATTACACATAAAGCCATAAATCAATACATGTAAACTGTACATTGGTTTGGCCCAAAAAGACATCTCAATTATGTAGCTTACAGGTTAGGTGGGTTTAAAGACTCTTTGATCTGTAATTGGTTAAATAAAGGAAACTTTGTCTAAAGCAGCAGTTCTCAACCTTTGGGTCGAGACCCCTTTGATCTCCTGCATATCAGATATTTACATTATGATTCCTAACAGTAGCAAAATTACATATGAAGTAGCAATGAAAATAATTTTATAGTTGGGGATTACCACAACATGAGGAACTGTATTAAAGGGTCATGGCATTAGGAAGGTTGAGAACCACTAGTCTAAAGGCTTGGAATCTTTTAAGAGAAGGAAGTCTGATAATCAGAGACAAGACAGTGGACAGTGGACTTATACCTAGATTCAAGTGATCTGTTAAGTAAATTGAGGACATGTTGGTGTGGTTCAAATTTTGTCCTGCATAGCCTTAGGCCTGTTAATGAGTTATAAAGGATTATCTTCAAGGGAGGAGAGCGAGATGAAGAGCATCTGACCTCCTCTTGGCCAGCAACCCAACTCAATGCCCAGCTTTATGGTATTTCTGGGGTCCCCTTGGCCAAGAGGCAGTCCATTCCGTCAGCTAAGGGGGTTAAAATTTTATTTTAGTTCACATCCCAGTCTCTTAAGCTCTGGTGGTACCAAGACAAAACCAGTGTAGCCAACCTTGCAGGGTGGGAACCGTTCCTGAGCACTACCATTCTAAGCAACGCATGGGCACATACTCAGGGAGAAATAAACTTTGCTGCAACTGGGCCTTTAATGGCTGTCAAGGGAGCTACTCTAGTAGCAAGGATTTGGTCTGCATGCCTAATATTCCCTTTGTATGGGTTGCTAGACCTGTCCCTTCCCCTTCCCCAACACAAACTACAAAAGAGAATTTATATTTACTCATAACAATTATGGCCATAAGATATTTAAAAATCATCATATCCAACATTGTGCAGTCAGCTACAATACATTGTCAGCCCCCCCACTCCACCTGCAGATTCCACATCCACAGTTTCTGTACCCTCAGATTCAACCAACTACAGATAGAAAATATTCAGAAAAAAATATATAAATTTCAAAAATAATACAAAGTAACTATTTACATAGCATTTACACTGTATTTGTTATTATAAATAATCTACAGGGCCAGGTGCAGTGGCTCACACCTGTAATTCTAGCACTCTGGGAGGCCAAGGAGGGGGGGATAGTTTGCTTGAGCTCACAGGTTTGAGACCAGCCTGAGCCAGAGCAAAACCTCACCTCTAAAAATAGCCGGGCGTTACGGCAGGTACCTATAGTCCCAGCTACTTGGGAGAGTCAAAAGAATCACTTAAACCCAAGAGTTAGAGATTGCTGTGAGCTGTGATGCTGCAGTACTCTACCATGGACAACAAAGTGAGACTCGGTATAAAAAAAAAAAAAAGTAATCTACAGAGGATTTAAAGCATATGAGAGGTTGTGCATAGGTTCTAGGCAAATACTACTAGGGGCTGGAACCAATCCCCCCCAGACAGCAGGTACTAAGGGATGGCTATATAGTGTTTTAAGACAAACAGCCTACTTCCCTCTAAGCGTGGCACTCCATAGAACTCCCAAATCCTTCCTCAGTCTAAGTTGGCACACTTTCCAGTCAAGGGCACAGCCTGGATTCCTCACCCCTCCTCCAAGGAAAGCAAACAGCCTAAAGAAAAAAGATTTAAAGAACTAAAACAAAACAAACAAACAAAAAGCCTCCCCAAAGAAGCCCTGAAAAGTGAAGCCTACTGGGGAAAAATAAATAAAGCTAAGTGCACATTGAGAATGTCAAAAGAGAAAAAGAATGGGGGGGGGGGCGTCAATTTTTGTAAAACTATAAATCTACGGTGGGAAACTGCTGAAAAAGACTGAGAGGAATCTGGAAAGAGAGAGTCAGAAAAACGCTAGCAGATCAGCCCCTAACACAGAGCCCAGAGAGGAAGAGGGCCCTGGAGCCGCTGAGCAGGGGCGTCAGGGTTTCATCCACAAGGGCACAAGCTTTCCCAACAAACCCCACACCCACACCAGAAAGCAGGGGGGTGAGCGGGTGGGGTTAATAAAATCAAGAGAGACACCTCAAACTGCTTTCCACTTCAAAACTACTACAAAATGTAAATTTATAGTCCCTCTTCTGGACCATTTATTTATCTTCAACATACATTCAAACATCTTTATATAGAATGCTTTGTGTTTCTACTAAAAGCAAACATTTACGACCTGACTCTGATCCTATCCTCCAGCTGGAATGGATGGGCTGGGTGAGCTGCACCAGATGGCCAGAGGGGCTTAGCACTCCCCTTGCACACAGGAGGGCTCCAATTACCTCCACCACCACCACCCCTTGCCCCAAAGATGACCTCGCCAGCAGGCTTCTAGCCAAGGGGGTTTTCTTGGCCCCAGCTCCACTCCCAAGACATCTCCAGCACCCAGGAATTAACTGCTGTATGCTGCCAGCCAAGAGGGGTGGGGCTTCGAAGCCAGGGCTGCCAGACCTCTTTAAAGTCAGCAACCTTCTGGAAGGAAAGAGGTGAAGACTGCAAAACCAGGAAATAGACTAAAGAAGACAGGAGGATAACAGAGCTGAGGGTCACAGGTCATTTGTGCTTCTCAAACTTTAAAGTGCATTTGAATCACCTGGGAAACTTGTTAAAATGCAGACTCTGACTCACCCTGTCAACAGGTTCTCAGTTGATGCCTGTGCCAGTCAGTGGTCGGTGGCAAACCTGTGGGCGGCCCACCTGTGGGCGGCCCTTTGAGTAGTGAGGATGTAAAACACTGATGCACAGAAGGGAAACAACCATTAAGGCACATCTAGGGAAGGGAAACCACCCGTCTTTACCACGCTTGATTTATGGGATGCAATCAACTTTCCTGGAGGAAGGCTTTAATTTTAGAATTTGTTTGGTACTTTAGTGTATCCTGCTGGACCCTCACCGGTTATTTTTACTCCCATTCTACTCTAACCAAATGATAAGCAAGGCCTGATGACCAGCCTGTTGGGCTTCTTCCAAGACCGCAGGCCTGCTGTGACGTGGCTGGCAGAAACACAAGCCAGAGCAATGACACAGGCTGACCCCAAAGACAATGGGAGGAAGCCAGGCCGGCAGCAGGCACAGGGGGGCCTGGCTAGATAGGGTTGGGGATCCAGGGGGTGGAGGCTAGGAAGGGACCAATTCCTGGATAAAGGACCAAAAACCTACCCTGAGGCGACACCAGGGGATGGAACACATAGTCTCCTGGAACCTGCTAACAAAATAGGGACAAAGTTTAAACTCATACTCACCCACCAAGGAAGAGGAATGGAGATATTTAAGTACTGAGAGTATTTCTACCTTATTGTTTTTGTTTATACTTTTAATAAGTTCGTTTTTACTTTTAACAGCCTGGCCTCACTTTGGTAGCTACACTAATAAAACTAACATGGCACTTCCAAGAAAAGAGTCAAGGCAAGTCTAAGGCAAGTCTACTTACCAGTGAGCTGGGCTGCCACACCCAGCCCCTGGTAACTGGTAGTGTATGAGTGGTTTCAGGACAAGTGGTTTTCAATTGGAAAACCACAGACATCTTTTGAGGTGATCATCCCTACCCCTCAAGAACCCAAGGAAGAAATGCCCAAGGAGAGGGGCCCTTTGTTCAGTCCATCTGATGACATTTTCTTCCAAAAGATCCTGAGTTGGCAAGAGATGTTCAAGTTAGTGCCCAAGTGTTTTGGAGTTAGATTCAGAGAACTAAAAAAGCTACAGCTAAAACGTTTCTAAAGTTCATCATTTGCCAGGGACCTAAACCCCAATAAATGAATTGCCAAAGTCAATTAGCTAGGAGTTAGCTAGGAGCACAGCCAGAATTCAAACCCCAGCCTCTATGGACCACTGTGCTGCTTCTATTACAGCATGTCACAATCTTGTTTGGGTCCGACTAGCCCAAAAGCGGCATCTGTGTTTCAGTGCATTTCACACTGAGCACCTGCTCTTTTTGTTTGAGTCATGTAGACGCTAGAACATTTGCTAAAATGAGGACATCCCAAGGTGCAATCCGTCTGGGGCTGAGACTTGCTTCCTGATTTGTAAGACTTGGCTGCTAAGAGAATCAAGTAAGACAGCCAAGCTGGGCTCGCTGCCTGTGGCTCAAGTGGCTAAGGTGCCAGCCACATACACCTAAGGTGGCAGGTTCGAATCCAGCCCAGGCCCACCAAACAACAATGGATGGCTGAAACCAAAAAATAGCCGGATGTTGTGGTGGGCGCCTGTGGCCCCAGCTACTTGGGAGGCTGAGGCAGGAGACTCACTTGAGCCTAGGAGTTGGAGGTTGCTGTGAGCTGTAATGCCATGGCACTCTACCCAGGGGGACAGCTTGAGGCTCTGTCTCCCCCCACCCCAAAAAAGACAGTCAAGCTTATCTGAAGATGGATAAGTTCTGAAAAGGTAAAACAAAACGCTGAACGTATGAAAAGCAGTGAGTTAAAAGTTCTATACAAAACAACTCCACATTTCAAACACAGGTGACTTACAGAATCTGGCTGTGATTTAAAAAGGAGATAGTATGGGTTGGAGCAAGTACATCTCCAGAAAGAGATGTCAGAGGGTGGGTTGAGTGGCATTCAGGCCAGCCTCCAATCCCAAAGGGGCTGAAACTGGACCCCCAGAGAGAATGCTCATTTGCCCACTAAAAACTGGGCAGAGGGCTCGGCGCCTGTGGCTCAAGTGGCTAAGGCGCCAGCCACTTACACCTAAGGTGGCAGGTTCGAATCCAGCCCGGGCCCGCCAAAACAACAATGACGGCTGCAACCAAAAAATAGCCAGGCGTTGTGGCGGGGCACCTGTGGTCCCAGCTACTTGGGAGGCTGAGGCAGGAGACACACTTGAGCCCAGGAGTTGGAGGTTGCTGTGAGCTGTGACATCATGGTACTCTACCCAGGGGGATAGCTTGAGGCTCTGTCTCAAAAAAAATAAAATAAAATAAAATAATAAAAACTGGGCAGAGAAGAGAGAGATTCAGGTTAAGAAGGTGAACGGGATAGTTCCCTTTGGTTAGAGAAATATTCAAAACCATACAGACCAAACTAAAAAACAACTTTCCTCAACCCCCTTGCCACTGATTTCAGTGAGACTAGGAAGAAAAGGACAATCATACTTGTGTCTCAGAGTGTCTTTGCTGCCAAGGACCAAGAGATGCTCATGTATGTGCTGGTGAGCTTTCTTCTCCCTCTCCTTCTCTCTCTCTCACTCTCTCTCTCTCCTTCTCTCTACCTCTCTCTCCCTCCCCTCCCTCCTTGCCTCCTTTCCTCCAGTCTCTCACACAGTGTGAGGACAATGGGACACTAGAGAATGGTAATCAATGCTTCTGGTGTGGGGAAAAGTAAAGATCGTTTATATAGGCAAAAACAGAGGTGTTGAACAGAATTATAACATTTTCTATACAGAGGCTTTAGTACTGGTATAAGATTTGATTGACTACTATTGATTATACTCTATGGGGCTCGCTTAACAACCTATTGTAAAGAGGTAATAATCACAAGGGTCTCTATCTCCAATGTCTTAGTCAAGGTTTGAATAAAGAATAGGGAGTCTAGTTAATGTATAACATCTCAACACAAAGGTCAGAAGATGGTCATGCATCACAGAAGGAAAACAAAGGTTTTACCTAACTCAGTTTCCAGGGCTTAACTTTTCTGCTTGGCATAATAAATTTGGAAGGTCAAGAGGTTTTGTTTTCTTTTTATAGGAGTCACTAAAATTCTGATCCAGGAAGAGGGGAGACTCTATCCAAACCAAAGAAAACCTCAGCATCACTGGGACAGAGGGTGGGGCTGGAGGCACTGAGTATAGGACCAGGGGCCGATTCATGTCATCCAGGCTTCAGCTGGTGGTGTGCACCCACTGCCACTGCCTGCTGCCCGCCTGAGAGTCAAGAGCCTATAGATGGCAAAACAAAGGGAAATGGCTGTGGCTCAGGCAGTGGGGGTGGCTGCAGACCATGCTGCCAGCAAGCAGGCTTTTCAGCAACTGGGTGCTCCAGTGAAGAACCAGGGACACTGGGCTCAGTACTGAGCCACAAAGGAAAGTAGGGGGCCTGTGAGACTAACACACAACCAAGGCATATGCCTGGCCACCACCCAAGGGTGCAGCTGGGCTCTGGCATAACATACTCACCAAGGTACTGGGCAGGTGGCCAACAAGCCCAGCACTGGGTACTCCTACTCTTTGCCCAGCTGCTCAGAACCCCAGGAGGGTTTCAGGCACAGCATAGGGACCTGAGAGGGCGGAAGGAGAGCTTGTCAGAGATACTCGCAAAGGGCAGGGCCCAGAATCTGAGAACACTGAGGGGCCCCAGAGAGGCTCAGGGCTGTCTAGAAATGGACCTCTATTAAGCATAATAGGCTCCTGCTGCCAGCAACAATAGTGAAGGGGCCACCCTCTCTAGCCCTCACCCCCTCTCCTCCTCCCCTTCCAATCCCTCCCCCAAAAATCCACAATGGGAGGCAGCAGCAAACCAGGGCAGAGCCCATGAATAGCTCCACTGTCAGTTCCCAGGCCCCACCTCCTCAGCCCCACAGGTCAGCCCTCACAGCCACCAAGCTACAATAGAAACCTCTGTGCTACCATGGGCCCAAGCCCCAGACAACAGAGCTGTGGGCATGGGAAGCTCTGGGCTTCTCACAGGGACTACGTGTAACTGCAGTGGTGAGAAGTTCTCCACAAGCAAGGGTGGGAGGGCCATGGCAGAGACACCAGCCTCAAACCCACCAGGCCAGGGTCTACTTGGGGAGCTATCTGCCAGCCAGCCCTAACATCTCCCTGCTTCCTACCTTGACCTAGGTTGAGGCAGCCATAGCTATACAGGGGATGGGAAAAAATCAAGAGACCTCTCAATACGGAGAAGATGGCTCCAACCTGTGCCATCTCTCAATGTTCCTTCCCCTAACCAGCCCCAGGACGGAAAAAAAATCATCTGCCCTTATCCATTGCTCCTGCTCTGAAAAGAAGCTACCCTTCTGTCATTTACATCCTGGTGCCTTTTTTTTTCTTTTTTTGGAGACAGAGTCTCACTTTACTGCCCTGTGGTAGAGTGCCATGATGTCAAAGCTTACAGCAACCTCAAACTCTTGGGCTTAAGTGATTGTCTTACCTCAGCCTCCCAAGTAGCTGGAACTACAGGCACCTGCCACAATGCCCGGCTATTTTTTGGTTGTCATTGTCATTTGGCAGGTCCGAGCTGGGTTTGAACCCGCTAGCTCCGATATATGTGGCTAGCACCCTAGCCACTGAGCTATAAGCGCTGAGCCATATACCCTGGTGCCTTTTGCACAAGCTTTTCAAATCACAGGTGGCAATCAAGCCCAAAGCAGCCTGAAGCAGCCAGGATGTGAGGGATCTCAGAAGAGCCAAGGGCCAGGGAGGCCATGGTGAGAGGCCTGATCCTCATACCAACCTCTGAAATGGTTTCTAGCCACATAGGCCTCATAGCCACGGGGCACCACCAAGGACTGTAAACGTGAAGCTTGTGGAGACAGACTGGCTGGAGCTGAACCAAAGATGGACGGTAACCCCACTCCCTCCCTGAAGTCCCTCCAGCACTAGCTGTCTCTGACTGCAGTAGTACAAGGTCCTTCCAAAGGAAGAAAACCTCAGAAACTTTCATTCCCCCTCTTGGACTCATAGCAACATGTTTCTTTCCCATGGGCGACTGATGCCTCAACCCCACGTCTAACCATCTATATCACAGACCTAGAATATGTACAATATATCCCTGCAAGTTGGCCTGTAGAAACAAAATACTGAAAGCAACCTCAAAGTCCCTCATGGGGGCTGGGAAAGGGAGTCATGGTTCACCTACTATTCAGTAAATAACATGCTGCTGTTTAAAGGGATGGACTAAACTGTGTGTGCTAAAATCAAGCAATCTGGGGATACATTTTAGAGTAAAAATCAGTAAGTGCAGAACAGTGTAATTAGTACCCCACCATGGGACTAAACAAAGAGGAGTGCAGATGCGCATGACCAGGCACCGAACATCTGGTGACAGAGGCCCCAGGGGAGCAGCACTGAAGGGGCCAGGGAAAAAAATATGAATTTTCACTGTATATCTCTGTTATATGTTTTTCTCATCATGTACACTTTTTTTTAATAAAAAAGTTAAACCTAAAGTAGTATTTTTAATACCTAAAGTTTGACGAGGCATGGTGGCTCACGCCTGTAATCCTAGTCCTCTGGGAGGGCCTAGGCAGGAGGGCCACTTGAGCTCAGGAGTTCAAAACCAGCCTAAGCAAGAGCGCCAGCTCTACTAAAAATAGAAAAATTAGCCAGGCATAGTGGCAGGTGCCTGCAGTCCCAGCAACCTGGGAGGCTGAAGCAGGAGAATCACATGAACCTGGGAGTTAGAGGTTGCTGTGAGCTCTGGTGACCGTCTAGCACTCTAGCTGTACAACAGAGTGAGACTGCCTCAAAATAAAAAATAAAAAAAAAGCCTGAAGTTTGTGGCTAGATGCTCATTTTTACCTGAAGCTCTCTGCAGGGACAGCTTCTATGCCTCCCTAGAAAAGGAGTCTGGAGGGTGGGGGTGGGCACTAGGGAGCTGAATAGGGAAGCGGGTGAAGAAAGACAACTCCACCCCAAGTGCTAAAATGGAAAGTATTCCTGAGACGAGCAGGAGCAGATTCTAACAAAGGCAGAAAAGAAAACTTAAGCCTTAAGTTATTTCACTCCAAGGACCATCTGTTGCCAAGCCCACTCGGTGATAACAGTGTGGTACCCCACATTCAGGCAATGGGGAAATGGGAGGGAGGCTGAAACTCAGGCACTCTAGGTCCTCAAGCAGAGACCCTACTCTGTACCCTCCCCACTCAGTCATGAATCCATCCCAATTTTAGCAGCTAAAGAAAGCTATTTCAACAGATTTCTAAGCCTGGCCCAAATCCAAGGACAGGCTAAAAACAGTCTCTCCAAAATCCTAGCTCAAAACCCCCATCCCTAACCACTAAACTCCATGTACCTTCCAGGAAATGGAAGCTGCAGAATGGAGTTATGAGATGCATTGGTAGATTTATTCCTCACTAAAAGGATACATATATGTTGTTTAAAAGCCTCCTCTGACTGACGTGTCAATAAATACTCTGCACTCAGAAGCACTGATGTATTTCCTCCAAGTGATTTTCTCCCTAAGGAACAATACAAAAAACCATCCCAGTCTCCTTTGCAGCTGAGGGGAATGACACAATGGCCATAAGAACCAGGACTGGCCAGACCATTTGGGAGAGAGAACTGGATGGCAGAGAGTGGTTCAGGAACACACCTCTATCTATACAGCCCCTACCCTGCTTCTGTCCACCCCTCAGGCCAAACCAGACACAAACATCTCTTAATGACCTTAAGCTCACAGACTGCCCAGGCCACAGAGAAAAAGAGAGGGAAAGGGTAAGTTTGGTTCCCCTAGTCTACAGATACTTTCTGATGACTGCTAAATGTTCAACAAGTAACACAAATGGACAGCCTGAACAAGAGCAAGACCCCAACTCTACTACTAGAAAAAACTAGCCGGGTGTTGTGGTAGGCATCTGTAGTCCCAACTCCTCGGGAGGCTGAGGCAAGAGGATGGCTGGAACCCAAGAGTTTGAAGTTGTGTGAGCTGTGTCTCAAAAAAAAAAAAAAAAGCACAAATGAGATCTCACAACAAGTAGAATCACACTGTCACTTAAAGCCCTCGCGTTTCAGTTGCTCGGAAAAAGTTTTGCCTAGCACAAGTCCTCAAGCAGGTCTTGCCTAGAATCTCACAATGCTCATCAGACCAAGATTGGCCCCTCTCCAACCCCCAGCCCCCAGGTGGGCACTGATCCTCATCACACCTCATCAGCTGTCCCACAGGGGGTACCTGACAGGACCTGCCCACTGCAGGTTCCCCTGCCAGCACCTGGGCACAGGCCACCCCCTCCTCTCTGCTCATGCTCTATTCTTCTCAGCAGCCCAGGGTCTTTGGGAATGAATTCCCCATTACCACCAACTCTTCTTTTGTTTGCATGCTACCTCAAAACCTACCCCTGTTTACACCATTACTCAGGAAGCAGCTAGAACAATAAGCAATAATGACTGTGGTGGGCAGGATATCTGAAGAGAGCAAGGTCTGTCCCCTGCAGGGCAGAAGCCAACCACAGAGCCTAGGGAAGTGGGGAAAGCCCACCCCCACCCAGCCCAAAACTTGAGGACAAGTTTTCCTCAAGACAGCAGGAGGCCAGCCTCCTGAAAAGTAGGCAATTGAAACAAGAGAAAAGAAAGCAGGAAAAAGAGGCAGACCAGACAAGGTCACCTAGGCAGGGGAGACTAGTGGGGGAAGCCCTCTAAAAAAAAGGCAAGGTCTGACCAAATAGAGAGGAAGGACAGATAGAAAACAAGGAGGAGTTTCACTCACCAGAGAAGGAGGAACAAGGCTGGCCCCAGCACCCAAGGAGATCACCCACAGTACCTCCCTTTGCCCAGCTCATATAATGAGACAGTCAGTTCCTAGGCTGGTGGGGGAGGGAGAGAGTGTGAAGAGCTACAAAGTTGTCCAACTGGTTTGCCTAGGACAGGGAGAGCAAGAAACACAAGGTATAGCAGGAGGAGCTTTGTTTCTGAAGCCAAAAAATAATTATCCAGAGTAAAATGGCTGTGGTCTGACAGCCAATAGCTGTGGCAATGGGAGGAAAGCTGTTTCTAAGGGGCAAAGTTGGGGGGATGCAGAGAAATAAGACCCCAAGTGCATGCTGTATCCTGGGTGCAGAGGGGAAGTCCAGTGACCCAAGGTCAAGAAGCCAGCAGAAGTTGAAATGAAATAGATCAAGCTTTCTGGAAACAAGAAAGTGACACTCACAAGGTGAGGCAGGGTTCTTGTGGGATAGATGTGAGCAGTCATAAGCTTATGCCAGTGCGAGAACCATGGGCAAGACTAAATACAGGGCACTGCCAGCCACAGGACATTGACAAAGATTTCGTCTTTGACCAAATTTTAGTCAAGTCGTCTGTGCCCTCTGCTTCCCTAGGCCAGACCTTGTACTTCTTTGTCCATGAGTGCAGAGCCCAATTTTAATGAGAATCCTGCTAAGCCAGTTTAGCCAGAATCCTCCACTCCATTCCCCCAGGCAGTGTCTGCTCACCCTGGCCTGCCTTCAGGAAGAATCTAGTTAGGTTCTTTAGCAAAAGATTTCCCTACTCCCCACCCCTTAGAAATAAATCTTCCAGGCTCCTTCTCTCTAAATTCCCATTTTTCTTTGCTGTATTTGGAATTAAGCCCACTCTCTATCACCTGCTATAAAACCCCATTGCAGGTTGGGCACAGTGGCTCACTCCTACCACTCAGGGAGGCTGAGGACAGCCTGAACTCATGAGTTTGAGACCAACCTGAAACCTGACCGGAGGGAGACCTCGTCTCTAAAAACAGCCAGGTGTTGTGGTGGGGGCCTGTAGTCCCAGCTACTTGGGAGGCTAAGACAAGAGAACCATTTAAGCCTCGAAGTTTGAGGTTGCTATGAGCAACAAAGTGAGACTCTGTCTCAAAAACACCAAACAAACAAACAAAACGATTGCAGTAGAAGTCCCTATACTACTGCAATAGTCTTGAATAAAGTCTGCCTTACCTTACCATTTTGACAAGTGTCAGAACAATTTTTTCAATCCAACTGGTTTGCCCAGGACAGGGAGAGCAAGAAACACAAGGTATAGCAGGAGGAGCTCAGTTTCAGAGGCCAAAAAATAATTATCCAGAGTAAAATGGCTGTGGTCTGACAGCCAATAGCTGTGGCAATGGGAGACCTGTAGAAAAGCTGTTTGTAAGGGGCAAGAGTTTAAGCACAAGACCCTGCCTCAGGACTGTGTGTTGCTGCCCTTGCCCCACAGGGAGATTCAGGAGACACTCATTTCCTCCCAGCTGCTGTTAGTGCTATGATTTCTGCAGTCTCTGATTTTCAGTAATGCTGTGTGGGTCCTTCAGAGCATCAGCTAGCACACACAGTCAGGAAAATCCCAGAGAGGAGGCTCACCAGCCCCTCATCCCAGCCCCTCCCCAAGCCTTACCCATGCAGGACAGCCCAATCTCATCTCTCCCAGGTGCCAGGGAACACACAGTCTGAGATAGCAGGATCCCAGACACCACTTCAGAGACAACTGCCAGGCCTTCAGCCACCCAGCACAGGCCAACAGAGCCCAAAGAGGAAGGATCCAGCTGCCTGCCAATCCCTCCAGCTATCTACCTGATGGAAAGACACAGGCTCTAGCCTTCTCCCCCGCCGCACAGCTAGGGAGGCAGAACAGAGCTCAACAGGTGAAGAGTTTCAACTCCACTCGGCCCAGACCTACTTAAGCTCTTCTTACCAAGTCTGCTGCCTCCTAAGAGAAAACCACAGCCCCACCCAACCCCACCAAGCCCAAGAGTGGAGGAAGTGGGGTTCCCAGAATCAGCTGCTGAGCTGCCAGACAAATAGCAGCTATCGCCAACCAGAGTGTTGGTTTGAAACAAAAACTTATGCAGCTCAGGGAAAAAATGGATATGGAGACTTTACAAAGACCCTACCTGATTCATAGAGGGGAGACTGCTGTAACAGAAAATAAGCAAACCAAAACACTGGCATTCACCTAGACCAAAGAGTCTCAAAACACTGGTCTACACAGCTTCCTGGAACCAGCCGAGACTGGGACTACTATTGGAGAGCACCATCATCTCTCCCTCCATTCCACATGTGGGAAAACAAAGGCCCTGAAAAAGGAGGAAATATGTCTAAGAACAGTGAGCCAGAAGAACCAGAGGTCTCACCACCTCCACCAGTGTCTAGTGGTCCTGTTGGAAGTCATCAGAGACATATCAAGTAGCAAAGCACAAAAGCAAGGCTCACAGCTCTTTACATTTTAAGGAGACCTGAAATGGGGGGGGAGGGAATGCCATTAACAGAGGGTTTCTACACCCTTCTACAAACCAGAAAACCATCCCAGCCACACGCTCTATCCTGTCCCCACTGGAAGTCCACACTTCAGTAATCTTGCCTCTCCTTTCCCCAGAGTCCCACAAAGGAAAGGGGGAGGACAAGTCCTGCCAGGGGTACCTCTACCTGCTCCTGCTTCTAGGAAAGGGGGGGGCTGCCCCTACTAGCCACCTTCAGATAGGGGATAGGGTATACAAACTGTCCAAGGGCTGACAAGCCAGGGAGTGAGGGGGAGCAAAAACCTGTTTCCCTCCCTATGGGCATTACTGGCCCTCTCCAAAGGCCATCATCACCCCTACTAATAGCCCCTAGCACCAGGCTGGAACCTGAACATGTGCTGAATAAGAAACTCTATCCAGGATCTCACTGGTCCTCAGACCCACAGATGAATGAATGGAAATATATAAATGAGCAAAAGACCACGCAAGAAACTCAGTAACTTGCCCCAGGAGGCAGGAGCAAACTGCCTTTGCAGACCACCTCTTGCTTCCCTAATATGCATTCTTGTTGGCCACACCACTGCCCTTCAAATGTGGTACCTCAATGCATCTTTACCCTAAATAATACTTCTTTTGACTAATCATGATCAGTATTTCTACAGATACAGAAACATATGACAACACTAGGACCCAGAACTTGGGAAGAAGTCACAGAGGAAGGCACCGTGGTAGGCAGATGTTAGGCTTAGTGCTGTTCACCAAATGTTTAGGATCCTCTTCCCCTTCCCAGCTGTTGGTAAATGTGGTGATGTGACATCCTTCACTCAATGAAAGGTCACTATCCAGGTAGAAGCTCCAAGAGCCAAGACAAGAGTCATCATGCTCTCTGTCCCTCTTTCCAAGTGGCAAGGGATGTTCCAATTACAGTGAAGCTGACATAATTCAGAGTGATAACAGTGTGAACAAGAAATAAACCTTTAAGCCTATGTGATTTGGAGTTCGTTGTTATCACAAGAAACCCAATCTTCTAAACAGGGCAATACCAGTCTTCCCATTCCCTGGCCGTAGGAAGAAAAACAAAAGTTGAGGGGCACCTGCTATATGCCCAAGCTGTGCCAGACAGATGAGATGGTTTCAGAAATAGGGATATAAGGTCATCTATACTGAAAGGACTCCCTAGTTCCAATGTGGACCAGGTATGTTTGGTATACTAATCAATACTAATCACATCTGAAAGAAAGGCATTGTCTAAATTAGATATGAGAAAACCCAGCTCATAATGAGACCTCAAGCAAGATACTCTGTGACCCACCTGAACCACAATTTCCTACTCTGTAAAATGGGGCTTTTAGTATCATGTATCACACTGAATTTTTTCAAAGATTAACAAAGTTAATATAAGTAAGACTTTCAGGATTGTGCATAAGTCTCAACAAATATTCTGAAAAAACTCAACATTACCATCACTATGAAACCCTCCTCATAGTTGCTTTAAGCTTATCCATAACCTTCACTAGATTTTAAACAAGCAAAGGCTTCCCAGGATTGGCACAATAGCACTTTGTACATACTGCCGAAATGAATTCTATTTCAACTTAAGTTAAACAAGTTAATAGGTCAAATCCCTGAGCAAATATGGCCTACAGCAGTGGTTCTCAACCTTCCTAATGCCATGCTGTATTTTCATTGTTACAAAAGGTTCACTACCCACAGGTTGAGAACTGCTGGTCTAGAGTGAGGCCTCAGGAAATGGTTCCAGAACCCCCCACCCCCACCACCACCACCACCACCACCACCACCACCACCCCACCACCCCACCACCCGCAATCCGGCTCCCTGCCCTCCATGGGGAGGTCACTTCACTACTACCACAATGTGTGGGACAGGGCCATTACTTTTCCCTACAAGGCATGAGATTCATCATCCCACATTCCACATGAGAAAGAGGTGCCCTCACCTGATTCTATAGACTAGCATAGGTGCCCAGCTGGTAAAGGGGGAAACTTCCAATGGCAGCCAACCATTCTATAACTCTCTCTTCCATGTCTTTCTTCCCAGAGGCAACTATAAACCTTCAAAAGCCCCAATGGGCTTAAGTCTCCTGTCTGCTTGAATGATGCTATGCTGAGATCAAACTCAGGTCAATAAACACCACTTTAGGCAGTGCCAGTAGCTCAGTGGGTAGGGGGCCGGCCACATACACAGAGGCTAGTGGGTTCAAACCCGGCCTAGGCCAGCTAAAACAACAATGACAACTGCAACAAAAACAAATACCCAGGCATTGTGGCAGGTACCTGTAGTTCCAGCTACTTGGGAGGCTGAGGCAAAAGAATTGCTTAAGCCCAAGAGTTTAAGGTTGCTGTGAGCTGTGACGCCACAGCACTCTACCCAGGGTGACAGCTTGAGACTCTTATCTCAAAAAATAAAAAAATGAACACTACTCCATGTCCAATCTGAGTTCTAAAACCACAAGAGTTTACAACCATTCAGGGAGTGGTGACCCTTGGAATAGCCTACAACAGTGCCTGGCACCTGACAGACTCTTAATCATGTTCCGTTAAATAAACTGAAGATTACTTTAGGTTGGCGGTTCTCAACCTGTGGGTCACTGTATTAAAGGGTCATGGCATTAGGAAGGTTGAGAACCACTGCTTTAGGTGTGGTCCAAGTAGTGAAGTTCAGAGATGTGGGGACTGAAAACATCAAGAAAGTCTCCAAAGGCACAGGTGGTGGCTCATGCCTGAAATCCTAGCACTACTGGGAGTCCAAGGTGGGCAACCTGCTTGAGATCAGGTGTTTGAGACCAGCCAGAGCATGAGGGAGACCTTGTCTCTACTAAAAACAGAAAAACTAGCTGGGCATAGTGGTACAAACCTATAGTCCCAGCTACTGGGGAGGCCAAGGCAGGGAGACTGCTTGAGCCCAAGAGTTTGAGGTTTACTGTGAGTTATGATGCCATGGCACTCTACCCAGAGTGATAAAGTGAGACTCTGTCTAAAAAACAAAAGTCTCCAGTTGAAGTTGGAATGCAACACAAAGAGTGGGAAGAGGAAAATCCATCTGGTGACCTGGGTTTCCAGGCCTGTCACTTAAAACATTAGGGATCCTCCTAAAAGGACACAAAGCTTAGGGACAGCTGAGGGACTAGAAGGACGTATGGGGCTATGGTGGAGGAGTCAAGGCTTCATTCTGAGAGTCCCAGAGTCCAGGATACCTGAGGGTGCCTCCAATAACCATGGGCTTGCTGAATATGGAGAGGACATAAGGATGTTCTGTGAGCCTAATCCCCAGGTTTTCCTTCAAAAATAGGAATGGGTGGCCCAAGCATTCAGCAGGCACGGAAGGGGCGAGTGGAAGGCTACTTTTGAGGATTTGGCAAAACCCACTCCCCCTTAGCCTAAGGGCAACCTCCATCTCCAAAGGGAGGAAAAGCCCCTAGAGAGCAGATGTCAGCGAAGAGCACACCTGCAGGGGCTCCAAAACAATGCCCTGCACTATTGCCCAAGACTTGACCTCCCAGATGCCAGCGCCCAGGACAGCCATTGAGCGTGTACACCACACTCACCAAAGCTCAGCGGCCAGTGCCAGGCCAGAACCGTGGCTTACGACTCCTCCAAAGTATGGACATAAGACACTTGTCCCACTGGTCCTGAGGTCAAAGTCCCTACACACACACACACACACACACACACACACACACACACACTTCCTACCCGCCCGCACCTAGACCCCTGAGGCCAGAAGAAGCGGTCCGGAACAACGCTAACTCCGTCCAACTCAACTCGACCAAAGCTCCAGCTAGGTCAGGGGACAGGGCTTTGCTCCCAAGCACAACCTTACACGACCAACGCGGAGAAGCTGGGTCACTACCTACTTAAACTCCGGCCGCCTCAGACCAGCGCTGGGCACAGGAGCAAGCACCGAGGGCTGGGCGACTTGTAGCACACCCACAACGGGGCGGGGGGGAGGGGCGGCCCTCCCTGGCCTACGTCCGCCCCCAACCCGGACCTGAACTCCGGGGATCTAGGGGTCAAGACCGAGCCAAAAGGAGCGCCCATCCCGAGCTCGTTGCTGGCGACAAGGGGCTGAGCCCCACGCGGCGGCCGCAGCCCAGCAACTCCCTCCCTCGGCGCGCTCACCCCCGCCCGGCCCCAGCGCGCACTCGCCCCGGCACGGAGACCCAGCCAGGGCTACAGCACCAGGAACGCCAGTCCGGTCGCCCGCCGCGGGTCCCACTAAGCCCAGCGCCCAAGTTCGGCTTGGGGGGGGTCCCAGCCAAGGCCTCCCACCTCTCACGGGCGATCCCCGCAGACAAAGCCTGCACCGCCCGCAGAGCCGCCCCGAAGCAGGCGGGGAGGGAGTCTGAAGGGCTGAGGGGAGTCCTGGGGAGCAGTCCCTGTCCCCAGCGGACGCTCGGGGTTGGTGGGGAGCCGGTCTCAGACAAAGAGTGGGGCAGGGCCCAACGCTCCAGTGTGAGCTCGGCGCTCTACTCACCCAGGCGCGGCGGTGGCGGCGCTGCCCGGCTCGGCCGAGGAAGTTAGAGCAAGTTCGGCAGAGCCGGGCGGGAGGGCGCGACTCAGGCCGTCCGAGCGGGGGCGGGGCGAGGAGGGGCGGGGCCGGGGGCGCGGCGCCTGCCGGCTGCGGAGGAAGGGGCGCCACTTCCCTGCGCCGCCCGGTGAGGCCCCACGCGCTTGGGCACGCCCCGACCCCGCCCAGGCCCCGCCCCGCCCGTCGCCGGCTCGCCCCTCCTCCTGACTCGCGAGGCACCGAGTCCCTGGACCGCCCCTTTGTCCCGCTTTGGGCGGTGCCGAAGGCCAAAAGCCGACCACTCCGCGCTCTTGCAGTGGGTGTGCGGCAGGCCCAGCCTGGACCTGGGCAGGGCACTCGTGGCCTCTGCTAGCGCTCCTAGGAGATGCCCCGGAGAAGCGCAAGGTGTGGGAGGCCACATCTCGAGGGATACACCGGATGACCAGGGAAAAGTGGGCGAAGGATTAGGAAAATGGCTGTGTTGAAGACAGGAGGCATTCCTGCAGGGCCGTGGAGGCTGGGGGTGGGGGTAGTCTTCCAGAGAAGGGAGAGTAAATGAAGATTTTTATTTCCTTGCAAACCGATCAGAAAGGACACGCTGCTCCTTCTAGGCTTGATGCTAAAAATACCCAGCTTTCTTTGGATCGACTGCGGAGATTTATTCCTCACCTTTATGTTAAGGGGATGGGACGATTTGGGGGTTGAGGGAAGGTTGCAGTGTTGGCCCCTTTCTGGTGATACAAAGGTAACCTCCCTAGCCTCAGCCTGCCTACCTGTGGAATGATGCCCAGGCACACTACTGTTCCTTAAACTAGTTCAGGTGGCTGAGGGCCAGGTGGTCTGCGCTGCTGGGCAATACCAAACAGGGATCTATTAAAACTGGACTGAGATTGGTTGCACCACACTCTAGTGCAAGCAACCATCTGTTTAAATCCAAAAAGGAGGAATTCTCAAAACGGAGACTGTTCAGTCTATTCACAGGTTTGCTTTTGTTCTGTTTTGTTTTGTTTTACTGAGGGGCATGCAGCCTGTCTGTGATACCTCAGAGACCTCCCTGGGAACCTTCAGTCATCCTTCAACAGACAGCAGCTTCTTGATTGAGCATCTGAAGCCTCTTGCTCTCAGGAAGCTTTTTTTTTTCTTTCCTTTTTTGGGGACAGAGTCTCACTCTTGTTACCTAGCCTTGGCCTACCACACAGCAACCTCAAACTCCTGGGGTGAAACATTTCTCCTTCCTCAGCCTCCCAAATGGCTTGGACTATAGGCACACACCACTATTCCCTGCTATTTTTCTAAAGATGGGGTCTTGCTTTCCTCAGGTGGTCTTGAACTACTAAGCTCAAGTGACCTTCCCACATCTGCCTCCCAGAATGATAGGCTTGAGCCACCATGCCTGGCCCCATGAAACTTATTTTTAGTGGAGAAAACACAAATAATGGCAAGTTGAAGTAGAGGCTGGAATAGAAGGAGCTAGAATAGAGATTAAGAGCTACTTTAGATGGAGCAGTCAGGAAAAGGGCCTTTGAGAAGGTAATGTTGAAACTGAAGGCAAAAGAACAAGGAGTTAACTTTGGGGAAAAGTTAGGCAGAGACCTTCCATGCAGAGAGCAGTAGGTGCCAAGACCTTGAAAAGGATAAGCTCTGGATGTGTCAAGGAGCTGAAAGAGAATCGGTAGTATCAAGCCCAGGAAAGAGGCCCAAAATAAAGTGAGAAGGTGGGGGGTGGACTCAAGTGTGTAGGACCTGTGAGCTGTGTTGAGGAATGGAGGCTTTTAGTTGAGCCATTGAAGGGTTTTATGCACAAGCTTAACATTTACTGATTTATTGCTGTGTGAAGAGCACATTGTGTGTAGGTGTCAGACAAAAATAAAAGCAGGGAACCAATTAGGCTGTTGCCACAGTCCATGGTGGTAGTCATGAGCTTGGCTGCCCACCTGTAATCCTAGCACTCTGGGAGGCCAAGGCAGAGGAGTTCAAGACCAGCCTGAGCAAGAGCAAGACCCCATCTCTAAAAATAGCCATGCATTGTGGCAACCATCTGTAGCCCCAGCTACTCAGGAGACTGAGGCAAGACGATGGCTTGAGCCCAAGAGTTTGAGGTTGCTGTGACCTGTGATGCCATGGCACTCTACCGAGGGCAACAAAAGTGAAATTGTCTCCAAAAAAAAAAAAAAAGTGGTAGCCATGCTAAAATAAGTAGTTGAGAGATGCTATTTTGGTTTTGACATGGACTTAATAAGGCACATGGATAGAATGGACATGAGGGGAGGAAATGGAGAAACCAAAGACAACTCTTTAAGTTTCTGGCTAGAATAAATGGGTGGACAGTGCCTCATTTGTTGGCTAGAAAGGGACCACATCTCAGGAGGGAATATCAAGATCTCTGTTCTAGGCTCGGTGCCTATAGCTCAACCGGCTAAGGCGCCAGCCACGTACACCTAAGGTGGCGGGTTCGAATCCCCAGCCCGGACCCGCCAAACAACAATGATGGCTCCAACCAAAAAAAAAAAAATAGCCGGGCGTTGTGGTGGGCGCCTGTGGTCCCAGCTACTTAGGAGGCGGAGGCAGAAGACTTGCTTGAGCCCAGGAGTTGGAGGTTGCTGTGAGCTGTAATGCCATGGCACTCTACCCAGGGGGATAGCTTGAGGCTCTGTCTCAAAAAAAAAAAAAAAAGATCTCTGTTCTAGCTATGTTGAGTTTGAGAAGCCTATTATAGATCCAGGGAGATCTAGCTAGGAGCTCTAGAAGAGAGGCCTGAGCCGAAAGGTGGGGAGCAGGTTGGAAGGCATCAGTTTAGAGATATTAAAGTCCATGGGATCTGAGAAGGACAGGGGATGAAAGAGTCAATACAGATGCAGAAATAGTGTAGGAGGGACCCAGGGGAATCAGAAAAGGAGGCAGAGCAGGCAAGAGGACAGAAAGAAGCTGGGCAAAAAGCTGGGCAGGCAGGCAGAGATTCTGGAGAGCGCTTTAATCTCAGAGATTGAAAAAGTAGTTTTCAGAAAGGAATTGTCAACTGTTATTAGATGCTGCTTAGAGATCAGGTAAGATAAGGACAGAGAAAGGCCCGTTGGCTCTGGCAACATGAAGGTCATTGAACATAAGCCCACTGTTATTAGAATGGTGGAAGCCAGATTATGTTGGCACAGCCTGTGTAACAGAAAAAAGAGAACTGGGAGGGATCTAGAAAGGGGTGTGGAAGCATAAGACACTTTGGTAGAGATTGCAAAATGGCCATGCTCCCTTTTCCCTTCTTTTTTTTTTTTTTTTTTTTTTTTTGAGACAGAGCCTCAAGCTGTCCCCCTGGGTAGAGTGCTATGGCTTCACTGCTCACAACAACCTCCAACTCCTGGGCACAAGCGAGTCTCCTGCCTCAGCCTCCCAAGTAGCTGGGAGCTATTTTTTGGTTGCAGCCATTATTGTTATTTATTTTTGGTTGCAGCCATTATTGTTGTTTGTCGGGCCTGGGCTGGATTCAAACCCGCCACCTTAGGTGTATGTGGCTGGCGCCTTAGCCGCTTGAGCCACAGGCGCCAAGCCCCTTTTCCCTTCTTGATGGTATTTCTTATTCTGCCGACCACATGGTTTCCCAGAATAAAGGCAAGTTTTTCCCAGCCTCCTCTTTTTTTTTATTATGTCTTTTTTTTTTTTTTTTTACATTTAATACTTTGTTGTTGTAGTTTTGGCCGGGGCCAGGTTTGAATCTACCACCCTCGGTATATGGGGCTGGCACCCTACTAACTGAGCCACAGGTGCTGCCCCCCAGCCTCCTCTTGGAATGACTGTATGGTCATGTGACTTCATTCCACTGGATAGGAAGTAAGTGGAGGTCTAAACTGTCTTTAAAAGGAAGTAATGTGGCTTGGCGCCTGTGGCTCAAGTGGCTAAGGAGCCAGCCACATACACCTAAGGTGGCGGCTTCGAATCCAGCCTGAGCCTGCCAAATGACAATGATGGCTGCAACCAAAAAAAATAGCCAGGTGTTGTGGTGGGCACCTGTGGTCCCAGCTACTTGGGAGGTGGAGGCAGGAGACTCACTTGAGCCCAGGAGTTGGAGGTTGCTGTGAGTTGTGATGCCACAGCACTCTACCCACGGGGGACAGCTTGAGGCTCTGTCTCAAAAAAAATAAAATAAAATAAAAGGTAGTAATGTGTTTTACTCAGTCTTTACTTTTTCCTGCTCTCTAGAATATGTACCATGTTTCCCCCAAAATTAGACACTGTCTTATATTTATTTTTTCTCAAGAAGACACACTAGGGCTTATTTTCAGGGGATGTCTTATTTTTATTAAGTATAATACAACAATCTACATTTATGAAAATACAGTTAAGTCATCTTCTTCTGGAGCCTGACAGGAGGAGCTGACCTTATTGGTGGGGCTGGTGCTAGTGATGAGTGAACTCCTTTCCCCTAGCTGTTCATTCACACATTTGCAATATGATGCCTGCAATGGCGGTTACCACACATGACCAGCTCAGAGAAAGGAGCTGTGGCAGATAAAAGGTATTCTAGTCTTCCTTACTACTCTGTGCCGAAGTGCAGAGCATGGCTATGCAGATACGCTAGGTCTTATTATCCAGGTAGGGCTTATATTTAACAAATGTATAGAAATCCTGCTAGGGCTTATTTTGGGGGTAGGTCTTATTTTCAGGGAAACATGGTAGCTGGAGTCAGAGGCATATTGGATCTTAGGTGGAAGTCATGTGTCAAGGACAGTAGTGGAATCAGTTAGAATAAAGGTATATTTCTAATGCTTGGAGAGCCATCACTCCTGCTCTGGACTACCTACCTCTTGACTTTGTATATAAGAGAAAGAAATGTTGGGCAGTGCCTGTGGCTCAGTGGTTAGGGCACCGGCCCAGCCAAACTGCAACAAAAAATAGCTGGGTGTTGTGGTGGGCGCCTGTAGACTTAGATCCTCGGGAGGCTGAGGCAAGAGAATCACCTTAGCCCAGGAGGTGGAGGTTGCTGTACGCTGTGATGCCACAGCACTCTACTGAGGGTGACAGGGTGAGACTCTGTCTCAAAAAAAAGAGGGAAAGAAATGTCTGTTTTATTTAATCCTCTGTTTTCTGGTGGTTATAGCCATATGTAATTTTAACTTTATTAGAATATAGAGAAGAGAAGTTTGTTAAAATATGGGGGTAACCCTATGTACCTTCATTCCATATTTAAAAAAAGAGAAAAAATACACGTATGCGGGAGTTATAAGAGCAGGTTTGTACAGTGCTAGGCATGACCCAGAAGAGAAGGTGGGAGTGATGATTCTGTGGAACAGATGAGAGCAGATGGGACATGGGCCCTGATGGAGAGGAGGTTACCTCTGATTGAGGGATGTGGAGTTAGAAAGATGATTTTGGTGAAGGAAGGAATTGGGAAGATGATCATTCATACCTGGTGATTTCTTCCTTGTATGGGCAGAAGGTGGTGAGCGTAGAACAAGGAGAAAGAAAAGGGTGATGTCAGTCGTGTGAACCATAGGCTTGGTGGTAGAGATCCTGCTGCCTGAGCAGCCGCTGGGAGACATTTATTTTCTAGACCCCTGGCTGCTGGGTGTGAAGGTGAGGGGAATGCTCACAAAGCCAACATAGTCTTCTACCCTACCCTGCCAGCAAGCCTCACTTGACAATCGCCTCTGACACTGGCCTGCCATTCCCAGCTGCCATACAAGACCCACTAATCTTTACCTGACCCATTCTTATAGCAACATGGATTAGCTTCAGAGAGCATCAGGGATATTCAAGGCAGAATAGGTCCATTTTATTAATATTTCCCTTTATTACAGAATAAAAAGAATTGGGATATAGACAGCCCCAGGTCATAAAAGGGCTATATTGTAACCAGTGATTTACTTTCCAGGCTGGCCCCCAGAACCATAATTGCCAAGAATGTAGCTGAATTATAGTGTAGGCTCCAAGCCTAAAGTACGGACTGTGGGAATAAAAAAACAGTACAGGAAGGAGGAGAAGAAGAAGCTGAGAGTTGCTTCTCTTTTTCCTGGACCTGAAGCTGCTATAAATAAAATTTGAAGTGAAAGAGCTCGGCCTTGTCTTCCTCAGACTTTCTACACAGCCCTGTCCCCATGCCTGTGCTGCTCTTGCTCAACCTGGCTCCACTCTGCAGCACCTCTGTGTGTGGACACCCCAGGGGCAGATAGAGGGGGAGCTTGAACAGAAGAGGGATTTGGTGTCTGAACTCTACTAATTCTCAGCATCTTGACCTTGAGCAAACCACTTTATAATCTCTGAGCCCTATAGGGTGTTATTACTTGTAAAGTTAAGGTGATAGTAAAACCTACTTTACAAGCTTACAGTACAAATCAAAAGAGATAAAGTCTGCAAAACTGTGCAAAACACTGGGTAATCTATAAAGAAGTCTTATTATCTGAGAAAGATGTCTTGTTAGGACCAGACTTTTAAGACTCCTCACAATAGTCAGGACATTTTGGTTGAAAATGAGAGAACTCTGCTGGTCTCAATGCAGTGGTATTTACAACCAATTGTTCCCGACCAGTTACAGATTCCTTTGTTCCTTCTCCACTCCCACTGCTTCACTTGACCAACCAAAACAATAAGGGGCTTTAAAAAAAAATGAGAGAACTCTACTAAAACTTAGGCCAAGGATAGGGAGAAATCACTGGAAAGATAATTCAGGCCACTCCCCAAATCCGAAGAACTTGAAACCAGAGAGACTTTGGAAACTGGAGGCTGATTCTGGCAGCTTCGCAGACCAGGAACCCCTTCCTCTGTCAGAGCTGTCAGAGTTTTCCAAATCAGGGATGTGACTATGAACTTTACACAGTGGATCAGAATGAATAAATTCCAAGAATTAATTCTGGTTAGTCTAGCTCCAGTCACATGTTTACGCCTGGACTCATCACTTTGTGAGGGAGATGGGATACCATAACTGGACCAGGCCTGGGTCACATGCCCATCCCTGTGGTCGGGGTGAGGCCTACACAGAAGAAAGGATGATGTGTACAGAACAGACATTATAATCCCTGGCTTAGTCTTATATATCAGGTAGTCCTGGTATACCACTGGAAGATTTTAGGCAGAACACCAACACTGTTACATTTGTGCTTTGGGAAGATCCCCAAGGCTGCAGTAGGTAGAGTTAGAGGGCACAAGATTGGAGTAAAGAAGAATAGTTAGGGAAAAGATAATGGGGAAATGGAAAGAGGTGGATGGATTGAAGGTACATTTTTTTTGTTTGTTTTTGAAAGAGAGCCATACTCTGTTGCCCAGGCTACAGTGCCCTGGTTTCATCCCAGCTCACAGCAACCTCAACCTCCTGGGTTCAACGGATCCTCTTGCCTCAGCCTCCTGAGTAGCTCAGACTACAGGTGCCACCAAAGCACCTGCCTAATTTTTCTTTCTTTCTTTCTTTTTTTTTAATTCCCCAAAGCGATTTAATACAATATTTAAAATCTCAGAATAACAAACTCTGAGTAAAATATGGACAACTATAACTTACCATGGCTTAAAAGTGACTTTAAAATCTATCTATCTATCTAATCTATCACAAATCAATATCTAGGATCCTGCTGAATGATCGTGAGTACAGTCATCCCTATAAAGTCCAAAATCTAAGGATCCTTGATTGTAAATGGAACTACAACCAATGAAATCATTAAACAGGGAAATAAATTATGAATACTAGAGATGGGATAGCAAATCTATCACTATGATTATCTACCTAATACAATACATAAAAATACAGAAGAATACAGATGAAATTAAAATACAACAATTAGGGAAGTTCAAAACTATGACTAGTTACAGAATTAACA
>CAUYTI010092595.1:0-15894 GCA_963575145.1 Galago senegalensis | reverse complement strand
AAATACTTTTTCATCCAACTGGTTAATATAGCCTTCATGTCATTTTTTTAGTTATTGTGTTAAGACATTTATATTCTACATTTAGAAAGATTCACATGTACCCTTATAGGATAAACCATAGGTGTGATCCCACCAATCACCCTCCCTCCACTCCTCCCCCATCCCCACCCCTCCCTCCCTCCCGGGAGTCTTGGGCTAAAATTGGGTTATAGCTTCACTATGAAAGCTATAAATTAGTTTCATAATAGGGTTCAGTACATTGGATACTTTTTCTTCCATTCTTGAGATACTTTGCTAAGAAGAATATTTTCCAGCTCCATCCATGTAAACATGAAGAGGTAAAGTCTCCATCTTTCTTCATGGCTGCATAGTATTCCATTGATGTACATATACCACAATTTATTGATCCATTCGTGGGTCAATGGGCACTTGGGCTTCTTCCATGACCTAGCGATTATGAATTGGGCTGCAATGAACATTCTGATACAAATATCTTTATTGTAGTGTGATTTTTGGTCTTCTGGATATATACCTAGCAGAGGAATTATAGGACCAAATGGCAGGTCTATTTTTAGTTCTCTAAGTAGTCTCCAGATGTCTTTCCAAAAGGGACGTATTAGTTTGCAATCTCACTAGCAGTGTAGAAGTGTTTCCTTTTCTCCACAACCACACCAGCATCTTTGATTTTTGGATTTTGTGATATGGGCTAATCTTACTGGAGTTAGGTGATATCTCAAAGTAGTTTTGATTTGCATTTCTCTGATGATTAATGATGGTGAGCAGTTTTTCATATATCTGTAGGCCATGCTCCTGTCTTCAGAGAAGTTTCTCTTCAAGTCCCTTGCCCACCCTGAGATGGGATCACTTGCTCTCTTCTTGCTAATACAGTTGAGTTCTCTGTGGATTCTGGTTATTAAACCTTTGTCGGAGACATAACCAGCAAATATATTCTCCCATTCTGAGGGCTGTCTACTTGCTTTACTTACTGTGTTCTTGGCTGTGCATAAGCTTTTTAATTTGATGAGGTCCCAGTAGTATATTTTTGATGTTGCTTCAATTGCCCGGGGAGTCCTCCTCATAAACTATTCACCCAGGCCGATTTCTTCAAGAGTTTTCCCTATACTTTCTTCTAATATTTTTATAGTTTCGTGTCTTAAGTTTTAATCTTTAATCTAGTGAGAGTCTATCTTAGTTAGTGGTGAAAGGTGTGGATCCAGTTTCAGTCTTCTGCAGGTTGCCAGCCAGTTCACCCAGCACCATTTGTTAAATAGGGAATCTTTTCCCCACCCAGTGTTTTTAATTGGCTTGTCAAAGATCATATAACAGTAAGTAGCTGGATTCATCTCTTAGTTCTCTATTCTGTTCCATATATTTACCTCTCTGTTTTGTGCCAATACCATGCTGTTTTGATCAGGGATTTATAGTATAGAGTGATGTCTGGTAGCATGATTCTTCCTGCTTTGTTTTTATTTCTGAGTGATGTCTTGGCTATTAAAGTTTTTTTCTGATTCCATATAAAACGAAGTATTATTTTTTCGAGATCTTTAAAGTATGACAATGGAACTTTAATAGGGATTGCATTAAAATTATATATTGCTTTGGGTAGTATGGACATTTTAACAGTGTTAATTTTTTCCAGCCATGAGCTCCATACGGCTAATTTAACAACAGCAGTAGACCTTCACAGTGCAGTGGGCAAGTGAGGTGATGACGACTGAATGCCCAGTTCCCACAAGTGTGATTAATTAGGTTAAACTGTATCCCCTATAGATAAATACTTCTGTAATACCAATTACTAATGCCAATTAGATGCCCAGAGTTCATTAATTTGTAAGCAGTTATGTCTCACACCCTTTATGGAGATAAGGAACATAAAGAAGTAAGAGAGGGAGTTTCTGCCTTAAAAACTGGCTCTACCACTTGAAGGAACTACTTGTCCTCAGTGTGTACAGCAATGGAATGGAATCTAAGGGACATGCGTAGTGTTGTTACAAGGAATTAATGAGTTATTACATATAAGATAATTAAATACTTGCCTAGTACCTGATGGACTTTCAGTTAGTATTGCTATCAGTCAGGGCAAAGGTGATGACCCAGGCTGTGACTTTCAGGAGCACCACTAGATGGCAGCTGTGAACCCAGCTTGTCCCACAACCCCCCAACCCCTCAACCTCACCACTTAGCAGTGGCTCCCAGTCTCTGTTCCGCCATGTTAATATCCTCTAAACCTTTTTACTTATCTAGGACATTTTCTTCTGATGGGATTATTGTTACTGGCAGAACTTTTTTTTTTTAACCTATCAGGCCCTCAAGATAGGGAAAATTGCCCACACTGACCATGTTTTACATTAGCATACATTTGTTTTTGCTGAAAAACCAGCCAAAGACAAATTATAGAATTTTACTTGCTCCTAGACGTGCTCTGGCCTGTCCAGTACAATAGGGTCATGCCTGGACCAGGGCCAATGCACCTTCAAACAGACAATGCACACTGACTCTTCTTGGGAGGCCCAAATATGATTCTAGCTAGGCAGGCAGAGCAAACAGCTTCCAATGAAAATGACTCAATGTTGAGAACAGGAAAAAAAAATCGTTAAATGTCTAAAGAGTATTCTTGATGTTATTCCAAACAACAGTAATGTAATTTTGCAACTGAAAACTACCAAGAAAAATGGATTGAGAATAAAGATAGTATCTCTCAGTGAGGATATAAGGCCTCAACTGTACTACCTTAGGATCTTATCATACCGCAAAGTTCATGACAGGCCCCAGTGAAATCCCATCATGAAATGGGATTGTGCCCGTTTTCAAAAGCTTTAGGTCTATGCCTGTTACTGCTTTGTCTTTGATTATAGTTATGAGGTTGCGGACAGAGCTTTGAATTAGGATCCTGGAAAGGTTAGGGTTCAAGCCCAGCCCCAGCCCAGAACTACAGAACACATGATCTTAAAAGTAACTTAATGCCTCTAATCTTCTTGTTAAAGGGCCAAGAATACTTATTTATGCAGAGTTGTCCTATGAGGGATAAAGAAAGCAGAATGTGATTACTAGATTACAGCTGGTTACAGAAGCACTGGTTGTAAAAATCTTAGCTCCCCTTATTGTGGTTCTTACTGTGGATATTGCTTTTTCTTTGGGCTTTTCTGAGAAGTGGAGTGTGGAGATGGACAAGCTTTGTGTGGAGTAGGGCTGTTTGGAGGTGAAAGTGTCTACACAATCAATGAGACCTTTGATCTTGGAGATCAGATACTGGAGAATGATGGCAAGGTGATGGCGAAGAGGTAAAAGAGCTCACGAGCTCATGGAGAGTAGAGAACCTGTGTGTCAGACACTGTGCTAACTGCCAGGGATATAACCATGAAGAAAAATAACAAGTTTCTGATCTCATGGAGCTTACATTCCACTGGGACGATTCAGACAATTAAAGATCTATATCAGGCTGTGATAAGAATTAAAGCAGGTAAGTGTATAGACAGCGTGCTTTAGATAGTCTAGATAGAACAAATCCTTTGGATAAGAGAACAGGTAAGTATTGAGTTGAGTCATGCCGGTATCAAGGTCACCCTTGCAGCCCGAGTGCAAGAATCCTAGGCAGCATTGAGTCTTGGTGTTTTTAATAATGTTGTATTTAATAATGTTTTTAATAATGTTGTATTTTGATGGGCTGAGATAAGATCGGGTGGTGGCTCACACAAGACCCTTCCACGCCAGGGCCTAAGTTTATCCCTCCATCCAATAGGTATAAAAGGAAATTTTAATCTCTCCTCTAATAAGGATGGAAAATGGTATCTCATATGAGCCAGGGTAAATTGGAAGTTAGAATGCCAAAGCCTTATTACCCCAGGAGTCTGACCTCTTTCTACAGAACAAGACAGTCAGCATCTCTTTGTCCCATTGCCCCCTTTCTTACTCTTTTTTGTTTGCTCATTGATCTAGGATTCTACAAGCAGGAAGCATCTTGGAAATCAGGGCTGGGCAGGCAGGCTCCAGGAGAGCAGCTACAATGACCTCTGTGCTGATGGACATACAAGAGGAAGTGACCTGCCCCATCTGCCTGGAGCTCCTGACAGAGCCTTTGAGCGTAGACTGTGGCCACAGCTTCTGTAAAGCCTGCATCACACAGAACAGTGGAGAATCAGAGAACGGCCAGGAAGGGGAAAGCAGCTGTCCAGTGTGCCAGGTCAGCTATCAACTTGGCAGTCTCCGGCCTAATCGGCACCTGGCCAACATAGCCGAGAGGCTCAGAGAGGTAGTATTGGTTCCGGGGAAGCTGCCAAAGGCAATTCTTTGTGCAAACCATGGAGAGAAACTCCAGCTCTTCTGTAAGGAGGATGGAAAGGTCATTTGCTGGCTTTGTGAGCGTTCTCAGGAGCACCGTGGTCACCACACGTTTCTTATGGAGGAGGTTGCCCAGGAGTACCAGGTAAGAGTCCAGGATGGAGACACACAGGGAAGAACCGGTCCTTGACAGGAGATTTTACATTTTGTCATGCTCTCTTGTAGTCTTCCCTTTTACCTAGAGCTTGAAATTGAAAAAATTTTACCTAGAAATTGTCCTCAATCAAGATCAGAGACTTTTTGTCTTACCTTCTGTACAACATCATGTAGAGTGAGAGGGTGGGTGCACCAAGGGGTCTTGGTGGATTGAGTGTGGGTGATTATGTTGGCAAGGTGGGTAAAGGAACTGAAGTGCTTTGTGTGCAGGCGCTCACCCCAAGAGGGACAGAGAGTGAGCCTATTCCCATTGGTTTCTATCCCCTTTGTATAAAGGATACATTGGCCTCCTCAGTTTTCCATCCTCGGATAGGATGGGCTTCTTTGGAGGTCAGCATAATCTCTGCCTCATTTATTCCCTGCCTGGGCAGTGAGACACTTAACAGCCTGCCCCTGCTTGACCTGATGTGTTTCTTCAAGGAGAAGTTCCAGGAGTCTCTGCAGAGGCTAAGGAAAGAGCAGGAGGAAGCTGAGAAGCTAAAAGCTTTCATCAGACGGAAGAGGGCATCCTGGAAGGCAAGAGGGACTCCTCCTGAGGGTGTCCTGGGTTGGGAATTGGGACAGGTCATAGGGGCCTGGGGCAAAGGAGTCATTGTCCTGCCTGATGCTGACATCATGTCTAGAAGACCTTTCCTTGCCTTTCCCTAGATATAGCCTTTCCAAACGGGGGGAGAGGGGTCTCTAGACCATACAAACATATCAAAAGTGAACTAAGATTTTTGGAGATGATCATGTAGGAGAGGAACAGGGCTGAGGGTAACCCCAAAGTCATAGTTCTGGATCTTGTTCCACAGTTTTAGTTTCATTGGCCTGCTGAGAAAGATAGGTTAGTCTTAGGCTAACAATCCCTACATCAACACTCAAAATTGGAAGGGGAAATTAATGCAGAATCCGGAGAGGCCAGGGAGGCTGCCTGGAATCTAAACATCACCCAGGAATCAGAGCCTGTATCTAGAAGGCCTAGGTAAGGCAGCCTGGGGCTAATAGTCTTCAGAGAGCTGACGGGAGAATAGAAAGAAAGGGCAGGTTATGGAGGCCTTTACCGTTCCCCTCCTAGTGAGGCCTGGCTCCCCAGCCCCTACAGAGGAGGCCGCTGCCCCTGCAGATTAGCAGCCTCTTTCTCTTCCCTGTTCTTGAAGAATCAGATTGAGCCTGAGAAACACAGGATCCAGACAGAGTTCAATCACCTGCGAAGCATCCTGGACAAAGTGGAGCAGCGGGAACTGAAAAAGCTGGAGGAAGAAGGGAGGAAGGGGCTGAGAATTATAGAAGAGGCTGAAAATGAGCTGATCAACCAGAGCCAGTCTCTGAGAGAGCTCATCTCAGACCTGGAGTGTCGATGCCAGGGGTCAGCAATGGAGCTGCTGCAGGTAAAGTTCATGAAGGAGCTGGGACTGAGAGTCAAGGAGGAGAGGGACTGTCTTTCCTTCCTTTCTCAAACATGAGACTAACATCCTCCTTGGAGACATACAAAAAAATCCCTTTGTCCCTATAATGCTTCTTCCCTATTAAACTTCAGAGGTAAGAGGTAAAACATAAGGTAATTCAGAATATAAATGCTGAGGGAAAGACTTATTTTTATTTATAAAGAGTGGTGCAGAATTTATGTCATGCTGTGGGAAGATCTGTTGTATCCAGTGATATTCTATAGAAGTGTTTTTCAGTCTCGGCACTATTATTGACCTTTCAGGCTGGATAATTTTTTTGTTGTAAGAGGATATTTAGCAGCGTCCTTAAACTTTACCCACTAGATGTCAGTAGCACCATCCTAGGTGTGACAGCCAAGAACTCCCTATTTCTCCAGGGAGGACAATGTTCTCCCCTGGGTGAGAACCACTATACATTAGGCACTTGTCTTTGATGCTGTGCTGAGATTTGTCAGGTGCTTTTTATGCAGCTTAGTCACAGGCAAACACATCAAGCTCAAGTTCTTTGACATTTTTTATGTAATTACCATCCCTTCTTTACTTCCACTCTCTTGGGCAGAATCACCTGAGGATTGGGTGCTGGTCTATGTGTATGTAGGTTGGACAGGTGCAGGGTATCCAGTCTGGAGAGATCTGATGGAGGAACTTGACCTGAGGTTGACATTTCAGCATCTGTTTTCTATATAGAATGAATAATATGACCTTGGGATATTCTGAAAACTCAGATTGTTCCTTATTTTTCACTTGCTTCCTGGCTTTCCTCTTGTTCTTTCTTTGCTGCGGTATTATTATGTCATTGTTTGTTCTTGGGTGCAGTCCTGGAGTCTTGGGGTAGTTACTTTCTACCTTACAGAGGTTTCTTCATTCACTGCTTTCTGCTTCATATCTTCATAATATTCATCTTGTCTTTGTGGTCTTATCTTTGGTATTAGGTTACCCCAATACTTTTTCCTTTACCCTTCAATAGACTCCTTGAACTCTGAAACTTTTTTTTTTATGTTGAGACAAAGTCTCAGCCTATGCCCTGAGCAGAGGGCAATGATGTCATCATAGCTCACTGCAACCTCAGACTTTGGCTGTGAGCATCCTGCTGCCTCAGCCTCCCAAGTCACTGGGATTACAGATGCTCATCACAGTCAGCACCTAGCTGGGTTTTTTTATTTTTTTAATTTTCATTTTTTGTGAAGTCAGGATCTCACTCATTCAGATAAGTCTCAATCTCCTGAGTTCAAGCAATCCTCTTGCCTCAGCCTCCCACAGTGCTAGGATTATAGGCATGAGCCACCATGCCCAGCTAAAACTTTTTTCTTAAATGAAGATGAGTCATCAATTTACCTTACATTGCTAGTCCAGACCCTGTGCCCCATTAATATGACCATGCGGTGGACATTTTAACTTGAGTGTTCCATAATTGTCAGTTTTCCAGAATTCTCCCATCACAGACATACTGTGTCTTTTCTTTTCCATATCTGTGTGCAACATTGGTACCCACTAAGATTTGACAGCCAAGATACAAGCTTCAAAATGTAATCACTGAGAATAAAGTCAGCCTAAGAGGAAGAGCCATAAAGTGGCACGCTGATTCGATCCTTTTAAGCTCTTCAGCTGTAATTTGAGATTGATATAATCCTGGACCACCAACAACACCTCTGCCACTTCCTTTATTCAAGCTAGTTTAATTTGTGCTGGTGTGAAATGAAACCATAAATAAGCCCAATACAGAGAAAATAATTTATTTCTCTGTTGTGTAGATCAAGCCATTGGCCTTTTCTTCAGGGTCATTGAAGTGTATAGAGCAGAAGTAAGAGACCAAATAGGTGATCGGGTAGTTCTGCTGAAAGAAGACCATTTAGGGGTATTGATGAAGGTGAACAGCAGGTGGCTAAAAGAAGTTAAGTGTGTGGGATGCACTGGCCTGGCCAAGGATGGAGTGCCAGGATGAATATATGATGGTTTTTGTGGCAGTGTTCAGTGACTAAGTGTATGTTAGTTTCAGTCAGCAGGGTGGAAGAAAAGAGATGGAATAGTTGCAGGAATAAGTTTTCTTTTGAACATCTTGAATTTGAGGTGCATTTGGCTCTTTTCCTGGGGTATACATTAATCTGGATCCTGAGAGAGAGAGAGAGAGATCTCAGCAGAAGTATAAATCTGGAAATTAGCTCCCAATAGCAATGGACTAGATGAAGTCAGCAGAGGTAGAGCAGGAGGTTAAAGGAGGTGAGATCTGAGGAGCTGCAATATTTAAGGCCTGTGACCCTTAGTAATCAGGATAGAATGCAGCTACTCAAGCATGGAAATTATGACTTTGTCATCTGAAATTCTGTAGGAACAGGTACAATGCCTGGCAAATGATAGATGCTATCCGTGCATAACACACACAAACACAGAGTTGGAGTAATAAAGCTACTAATGAATCAATTCAGTTGATTTCTTCTTTTTCTTTCTTTCTTTTTTTTTTTTTTTTTTTGAGATAGAGTCTCAGTATGTCGCCCTGGCTAGAGTGCTGTACCGTCACAGCTCACAGCAACCTCAAACTCTTGGGCTTAAGATGTTCTCTTGCCTCAGCCTCCCAAGTAGCTGGGACTGCAGGCCCCCACCACAACGCCAGGCTGTTTTTTGGTTGTAGTTGTTTTTGTTGTTTGGCAGGCCCAGGCTGGGTTCAAACCCGCCAGCTCTGGTGTATGTGGCTGGCACCCTAACCACTGAGCTACAGACACCGAGCCAATTGAGCTGTTTTCTGATGTCTTCCATGGGTTCTCAGGGACTGTCTGCCCAGAGTTTTTATCTCTACTTTGTGGCCTCCACATTGGTACTGTCTTTAGTCCTGTCATATGGTGGGGTGGTGGAGAGAGTAAGAAATATGGATGAAGACATGACATATTCCTCCTTGACCTAACCTGTCTTTTTCTTTCCTAGGATGTGAGTGATGTCACAGAAAGGTATGTGTAGGACACCGTGAGGTGATTCCCTTAGATTTACAAACAATTCCTATACTCAGAGAATTTTCCTGTGGTGAGAGGTAAAGGGAAACAAATCACAGAACAAGGAAGTTTCAAGACTGTGGTGTCGTAAGATGCTCATCACATGAGAATTTGGGGCTCCAAAGTAAAGGGAATAAGCTGGCTTCTGTGGTAGGAGAACTGGTGATGGAGGGGTTACAAATTGAGGACAGTATTGTCATTAAGAATAAAGTGCTGCGGTGTCAGTGAGTCCTAGCATCCTGTTACGGGACTCCTTTTCCACAAACCTCCGTACCCGCTTTCAGCCCTGATTCTCATAGTTTATAGCTATCTCAAAATACATGGAGATTTTCTTTGCACATGCATTTCATCAGAGGGGAATTCCCATTAGCATTGTTTCCCTGTGAATTTGCTCTTGAGACACCTGATTTAAGTTTCGTTTTTGGCTTTGGAATAGTCCAGGTCTTGCTACCTGCTTGTCAGATTTTCTTTGGTTTCATTTCCAGTAAAAACCTTGAAATCTTAAGAATAGTGGGTTTGGCCCTGGAGGAAAACATGTTCTTTTTTCTGTCACGTACTCTGGACAGTATCTCATGCAGTAGGTAACGTCTAAAGCTGCCCACACAGCTGGTACCTCACGCTTCCGATAAACACAAGAAATATCCTGTTGTCCCTTCTGAAGTCTTCACTCTCCATTTGGAGGTGAGGTTCCAGCTGGTGGAACATTCCTGAAGACAGGCATCCCAAGATGCTATTTTGTAGGGACAAAGGTCCCTTGGGCTTCTGAGAAACCTTAGGGCCTAGGCTCACAGACCCTTCTGAAGGAAGCTCTTTCCCTGACACTTTCCCACGGGCAGGTTCCTGGTGTACTGCCTGGCAACCCAGATACCTCCAGCCCTTTTGATGCCTACTGACATTTTAAATAGTTTGTATCTTTTTTTGAGATAGCAAAGGATTTTATAGTCATTATTTTACCAAATTCATACTATCTCTAGGATGTAAAGAAAAATTATTGTATTTTGTATTGTTCTAAAATCAGTACCAGAAAAACAAACAAAATGAGGCTTTAGGAGATTAAATCTTACCAAAGGTTCTATAGATGGTGAGAAGCTACTTTCTAGTGCAGGTCTTCTGGTGCCAGGGCCAGACCTCTTTGCAGAATGATGCCAGTTTCCTTCAGGGAAGAGTGTTGAGGTTCACTGATGGGCCTGGGAGATGAGGGAGACAGAAGATGAGGAACCCACAGTCAACAATGTGGGGACTCATGAGATCTGTCCTCTTCAGGAGTGAGTTATGGACCCTGAGGAAGCCAGAAGCTCTTCCCACCAAGCTGAGAAGCATGTTTAGAACTCCAGATCTGAAGAAGATGCTGCGAGTGTTTAGAGGTAAGGGGGTTTAGGAGGAAGAGTTTGGTTATGGAATTGTTGTCTTGGGAAGAAATAAATAGACTAGAGGATATGTCCATATTTGGGAATATTGGACGAAGGGGAAGTCCCAGAGAAAGGGATAGTGTGAGAAGATGCAGTTTACGCGTAGGGGAAGATGACACAGCCAGTTCACATCCTCATAGAATTGCCTGCAGTTCCCCTCAGTCTGGTAAGGAGAGGGAGATCACTGAGACCTTTGGTCCCATTCAACATTGTTGACTCCTTTTATCATTGCAGAGCTGACGGATGTGCAGAGCTACTGGGGTAAGTAGAAACCTCAGCCTCCTTGAGCTGACACATGTGATCCCCTTTCCCATGCTCCTGCCCAGATGTACCCACATGTTCGCAGGTCTGAGGCAGCGAAGCCTCCCCTGTCCCCCACCATAGCATTCCACATACCTCTTCTCACCTGCCAATGTTGTACCTCTTCCTGCAGTGGACGTGACTCTGAACCCGCACACAGCTAATTTAAATCTTGTCCTGTCTAAAAACCGGAGACAGGTGAGATTTGTGGGTGCTGAGCTGTCTGAGCCTTCTTATCTGGAAGAACATTATGACTGCAGTGTCCTGGGCGTCCAGCACTTCTCCTCAGGAAAGCATTACTGGGAAGTGGATGTGGCCAAGAAGACCGCCTGGATCCTGGGGGTGTGCAGTAATTCCGTGGTACCTGCCTCCTCTTTCAACCAGTATGTTAAAAATCCCAATGCTTACTCGAGATACCAGCCTCAGAGTGGGTACTGGGTGATTGGGCTTCAGCATAAACATGCGTACAAGGCCTATGAGGACTCCACCGCAGCCCTGCTTCTCTCCATGACAGTGCGCCCTCGTCGAGTTGGGGTTTTCTTAGACTATGAGGCTGGCACCGTCTCCTTTTATAATGTCACGAACCACGGCTTCCCCATTTACACTTTCTCCAAATATTACTTCCCCACCACTCTGTGCCCGTATTTTAATCCTTGCAACTGTGTAGTTCCCATGACCCTTCGTCGCCCAAGCTCTTAAATGTTCTACTGTCTGCTGTCCACCACACCTGAACGGTACCCTTCACCCTGCGGCTTCTCTGCACATGGTTCTCCTAATCCCCAGTTTTTCTATATTCTCACTTTTGAACATTTACTAGGATGTGTGCAGTGGTAACAGTGAAGGTCCTTGACTAATTACAGATCTTGAGGTGGGTAATGGGAGCTTGAAACATTTTGCCATCAAGCATGATGTTGGTTGGAGGGTTTTTGGTTGATGCAGAGGGGTCAAAGAAAATTGTCTCCTAAACTGCCATGAGTTTTTGTATGGAATAAAAAATTGAATTCAACGGATTTTTTTATCCCCTATAACTAAGAGATGGTCATGTGTCATTTTATTGTGATAATAAATCAAGTAGATTGTTTTATTTCAGTTGTTAAATCTATCACAAATTATTGAAATAAACCATTGTTTGTCATATGCAATACTGGATTTTTTTTTTTGCTAATACATTGTTTAGGTTTTGTTTTCATGTATGTTTATGAAAGAAATCAGCCTATCATTTTACATTTGGGTAATATCTTTGTCAGCTTTTATAAAATGCAATACTGAGCCAAAGGAATTGCTGTGTTTTTGTGTAAGTATACATAGGAGTGATCCCTAAAACCAAATTACAGTGATAATTTGAGGAGCTTTAAATTCAAATTATAATTTCAGTCTTCACTACAATCTTTAATTTTCATCTATAAATTTAAGAGTAGCAATCAGAAATAAAAAAGAAAGTGTCTTTCAAATGAATTGAAATTATAAAAGGAGGGGAGAAAATGATCCCTTCAGAAAAGCATGTTTTCAGAATGGGAAGAAAATGCAAAGAGAAAAGATGATTAATGTAAAGCAAGTACAGGAGGTGGATGGTTTCATTCAGCTTTTTCACATCCCCTTTTCTTTAGGCTCAAGCATAAATAGCTGGTGAATGAGCTGCTCTGTCTTTGGAAATGCTATATGCTTTTTGAGCCAACTGTAAAAGAAGTAACGGGGTGGATGTGAGAGTGGAAACGAATATCAAGGATGAGGGTAGAACTGGAACGTGCTGAAAGTATAACATAATATACTGGATTTTGGAGACTTAGTGCAAAAAATACTTCAAAATATCTCACTCATAACTTTTACATCACATGTTGCAGTGACAATATTTTAAATCAGTCTATTGGTTTAAATTAAGTATATTACTTCCACTGTTTCATTTTACTCTTTTCATATGAATACTAAAAAAGTTAAGGTTACATATGTAGCCTACATTATATTTCTATTGAAGGGTTCAGAACCTAGAGCCTGTAATGAAATTTCTGTTTCTAAGGGAGACTTGATATGAAAGCCTGGGGACCCAAGGTACAGAGGCAGCTTCAAGGCATGTATGTTCATCTCTACAAAAACCTATCCCCCTTACCTCCCCACCGTCAGCCACCCAGAGGCATTTTCATCGAAGGTAGTGGTAGAAGATCTCACCATGTCTAGAAGTAGAATATCATAGGAAGGGATCATGGCCAGAGACTATGATTCTGCCTACTCTGGCCACTGCCTTTAATCTTCAGTCTGTTGAGTACTTGAATCTCCTTTACTGTTTGAGGAAATAGCAATTCTCAGGGGACAGCTATGGTGCCTGTGGTGAGATGAGGACATGTGGGTTATGGTAAAAACCCTGTACTGGTTTGTTCTAGGGCAGCATTTCATTTGGGAGATAGTGGTTTTGGAAGCTCAAAGGCCAGATGCATTCTCCTCTCTCTGACCTGAATTTTGATTGAAAGAGATATGAAAGAGGATGGAGCAGGCAGACGGGCTCATGGGGCTCACAGAAGTTCAGGGAGAAGAGAGAGCTGCTTGAGTCATTGTCCCCTTCCCTCTTATTTTCTCATGAAGTAACTTCCAGGCAAAATGGTTAGCCCAGCTCTGCTATATCTGTAGAGCAAACCTCAAATAAGTTCACTTGGAGAGTCTAAAAAGGTGTCTAGTAAATGGCCTTAGAAATGAATGAAAGCAGCTGGGTGCCTGTGGCTCTGGCGGCTAGGGCGCCAGCCACATATCTAAGGTGGCGGGTTCGAATCCCCAGCCCGGGCCCACCAAACTTCAATGATGGCTGCAACCAAAAAAATGGCCAGGCGTTGTGGTGGGCGCCTGTGGTCCCAGCTACTTGGGAGGCTGAGGCAGGAGACTCGCTTGAGCCTAGGAGTTGGAGGTTGCTGTGAGCTGTGATGCCATGGCACTTTACCCAGGGGGATAGCTTGAGGCTCCGTCTCAAAAAAAAAAAAAAGTAAGAAATGAATGAAAGCCAAAGTACTTGCTGGAATTCTGTAGGTGAGACCTGGGGAAAGTAGCCCAAGCTGAGACTTGGGGAAAATAATGAGAATTAATTTGCAGCCCTGACTTTTTCTTTCTTTTTTTTTTTTTGAGACAGAGCTTCAATTTGTCACCCTTGGTAGAGTGCTGTGGTGTCATAGCTCATAGCAACCTCAAACTCTTGGGCTAAAGTGATTCTCTTACCTCAGCCTCCCTAGTAGCTGGGACTACAGGTGCCTGGCTATTTTTAGAGACAGACTCCTGCTCTTGCTCAGGCTAGTCTTGAACCCGTGAGCTCAGGGCAATCTACCCACCTCAGCTTCCCAGAGTGTTAGGATTACAGGCCTGAGCCATCGTGCCCAGCCTCTGACCTTTTCTTAAAGTGGGGGTTGGCCAGAGACCTTCTGGGCTTGACATTTTTAGAGTGAGAGAGTAGGCCAAACTGCTATAAAAAAGAAATCCAAAAATAATGAGTGGATCAGATACTAAGAAAATCTATTTCTTATTCATGTGAAAAAGTCTCTCAAAAGTGTAGCTAGCCGGTGAGTGGCATTATTCCATGTGGAATTCATAAACTAGACTTCATTCCATCTCTTGGCTCTTCCACATTCTAGGATATTATTATCAATTAAAGAAAACCTTGGAGAGGAAACTTGTTTTTTAAATCCTTAGTTCATAGACAAGATTTGTAATTTCTGCTCAGTTTATTTTTATTGTTGCTGAAAATACCCATATAGCTACACCTAACTGCAAGAACAATTTTTTAAATACATAACCATATGAAATCATGAACAGTCAAATTTTGAGGGACAGAACATACAGATTTTGGTGGCAACATAGTGATTTGTTACAATAGGAAACACTAAAAGAAGTACCTGAAATGCTAAGCAACTCTTTGTTATCCAAATAGAGAGCTTGGAATCTCAGCTTTTTCTTGGAGCTGTTTATTTCATCTTGGGGCCTAAAGGTTATAAAAAGAGAAGAGTATCATTGTCACCAGAATTCTAAGCAAGTGGTATAGTTTTCTTAACAAGGCCTAACAAGTTAATGCTTGCTAGAGCTGACATTTAAATTGGATGCTAACTTTTATGGAGAGAAGGGAACTTCCTTGAAGTCTTTATTGTGATATAATTGACATACAATAAACTTTACTTATTTAAAGAATACCACTTGGTAAGTTTTGATTTGTGAAATCATCATCACAATCAAGGCAATAAAAATAACCCACCACTCTCAAAAGTTCTCCTCTACTCCTTTGTAATCCCTCTCTTTTCTGCCTCACCTCACCTCACCCTCTAGAAAATACTGTTTTGCTTTTTACCACTATAATTTGCCTTTTCTAGAGCTTTATGTAATAGAATCATACAGTATTGTTCAGTTCCTTTCTTTCACCAGAGAGAGTTGTGTATATCAAGAGTTAATTCCGGCTCTGCCTGTGGCTCAAGTGGCTAAGGCGCCAGCCACATAGACCTAAGGTGGCAGGTTCAAATCCAGCCTGGGCCCGCCAAAACAACAATGACGGCTGCAACCAAAAATAGCCAGGCATTGTGGCGGACACCTGTGGTCCCAGCTACTTGGGAGGCTGAGGCAGGAGACTCGCTTAAGCCTAGGAGTTGGAGGTTACTGTGAGCTGTGATGCCACAGCACTCTACCCAGGGGGGTAGCTTGAGGCTCTGTCTCAAAAAAAAAAAAAATTAATTCCTTTTTTATTGCCAAATAGTATTCCATTGTATAGATATACAATAATTTATCTATTGTCCTGTTTTGTATATGTGAGTTATTCCAGTTTTTGGCTATTACAAATGTATGGTATAGCTGTTACAAACATTTCTTGTAACAGAAATATTTTAATAAACATGCCATCATTTGAGGATAACTACTAGTGGAATAGCTGGCTGTATCTATAGTTAATTTATTTTTTTAAATGCCCCTCTGCTTTTTAAAGTGATTGTTTCATTGAACCTCTGTCCCATCAGTGTATAGACTTCAGTTGCTGTACATCCTAGGTAGGACTTGGCTTCTCTTTAATTTTAGACATTCTAATAGATGTGTACTTGAGTATTTCACTGTGGCATTAGTTTGCATTTCCTTAATACCTTGGGATATTTAGCATCTTTTCCTGTGCTTTTGCCATCAGCATAATTTTGTTTTGTTTTGTTTTGTTTTGTTTTTGAGACAGAGCCTCAAGCTGTCCCCCTGGGTAGAGTGCCGTGGCATTACAGCTCACAGCAACCTCCAACTCCTGGGCTCAAGCGAGTCTCTTGCCTCCGCCTCCCAAGTAGCTGGGACCAC
>CAUYTI010092594.1:0-21791 GCA_963575145.1 Galago senegalensis | reverse complement strand
ACAATGACGGCTGCAACCAAAAAATAGCCGGGCGTTGTGGCGGGCGCCTGTGGTCCCAGCTACTTGGGAGGCGGAGGCAAGAGACTCGCTTGAGCCCAGGAGTTGGAGGTTGCTGTGAGCTGTAATGCCACGGCACTCTACTCTACCCAGGGGGACAGCTTGAGGCTCTGGCTCAAAAAAAAAAAAAAAAAAAAAAACTGCATCCAGTAAACACTAACTCTCCATTGCCCCTCATCCAGCCCCATGACAATGTTTCTACATTCTCTCCCTGAATTTGAATATTCTAGGTACCTCAATATAAGCAGAATCCCACAATTCTTGTCTCTTTGTGGCTGTTTTATTTCACTTAGCATCACGTCCTCCAGGTTCACCTATGTTGTAGCGCATGTCCTTTTTAAAGCTGAACAGTATTCCGTTGTATCCATCCTCTTTGTCCGTTCACTTGTCAGTGGACACTTGTGTTGCTTTCACCTTTTGGCTGTTGTGAATGATGCTGCTATGAACGTTGTGCACAGATATCTGTCCTACTTTCGATTCTTTGGGGAATATATCCAACAGTGGAATTTCTAGGTTGTATGATAATTCTGTGTTTACTTTTTTGAGGAGTTCCCATGGTGTTGTCCACAGCAGCCGCACCATTTTACATTCTCCCAGCAGTGCACAAGGGTTCCAGTTTCTCCACATCCTCCCCAGCACTTGTTTTCTGAGGTTTCTTCCTTTCTTTTTTTTTTAAATAATGGCCTTCACAAGGGGTGTGCAGTGGTACTGCTCTTTCTTTTTTTTTTTGAGACAGAGCCTCAAGCTATCCCCGTGGGTAGAGTGCAATGGCATCACAGCTCACAGCAACCTCCAACTCCTGGGCTCAAGCAAGTCTCCTGCCTCAGTCTCCCAAGTAGCTGGGACCACAGGCACCTGCCACAATGCCTGGCTACTTTTTGGTTGCAGCCATCATTGTTGTTTAGCGGGCCGGGCTGGATTCAAACCCGCCACCTTAGGTGTATGCGGCTGGCACCTTAGCCACTTGAGCCACAGGCAATATTGTCATTCCCTCTTTCCCTGCTATCACTTGAAGCTATTTCAACAGCCAAACTTTTCTTCCCTCCTGCCCTACCTACTCCTTTCAATACTCTGAGCTGGGATGCTAACATTAGTCACGTATCTTTCTCCTGCAGGTCCATGTTTCAAACCTTGTATCTGCCCCTGGTATGTTTAATCTGCTGCCAAGCCCCATTGACCCTTCACAGAAATCACTCACATCTCTTCTCTCCAACTTGTAGGCTCTCATTTTATCTCTTGCCTAGATGAGGTAATCTCCCTGACCTGCCCAAGCCACTCAGCACTGCCACAAGCTTAAATACCATGTCCTTGAGTCCCTACTCAGTAGCATCCTGTATCAGCTTTCCGACACTCAAGAGAAAAGCGGAGAGAAAGCTATTATTTAGTGAAAACCTTCCAAATGACAGGGACATGGCACTAAGTATGCTTCCTGGAAGTCAGAGACCCATTTCACAGACGAACAAGCTGGCATGGAGAAGTTAAGTAACTTGTTAAAGATCACATAGCGGCTCGGTGCCTGTGGTTCAAGCGGCTAAGGTGCCAACCACATATACCTGAACTGGCGGGTTCGAATCCAGCCTGGGCCCGCCAAACAACAATTACAACTGCAACCAAAAAATAGCTGGGTGTTGTGGCGGGCACCTGTGGTCCCAGCTACTTGGGAGGCAGAGGCAGAAGATTCACTTGAGCCCAGGAGTTAGAGGTTGTTGTGAGTTGTGATGCCATAGCACTCTACCCCAGGTGACAGCTTGAGACTCTGTCTCAAAAAAAAAAAAATCACATAGCTACTCTGGGAGACGAGGCAGGTGGATCACTTGAGCTCACAAGTTCAAGACCAGCCTGAGCTAGAGTGAGACCCCCATCTCTAAAAAAGTAGCTAGGCAGCCAGGCGCAGTGGCTCACACCTATAATCCCAGTACTCTCACTCTAGGAGCCCGAGGTGGGTGGATTACCAAAACTCATGAGTTCGAGACCAGCCTGAGCCAGAGCGAGACCCCCATCTCTAAAAGTAGCCAAGCATTGTGGTGAGTGCCTATAGTCCCAGCTACTTGGAAGGCTGAGGCAAGAAGGATCACTTGAGCCCCAGAGTTTGAGGTTGCTGTGAGCTGTGACACTACAGCACTCTACTGAGGGTGACAAAGTGAGACTCTGTCTCAAAAAAAAAAAAAATTACCAGGTGTTGTGGCCAGCACCTGTAGTCCCAGCTACTCAGGAGGCTAAGGCAAAAGAATCAATTGAGCCCAAGAGTCTGAGATTGCTGTGAGCTATGACTTAATAGCACTCTACCAGGGTGAGGGGGGGTAACAAAGTGAAACTGTCTCAAAAAATAAAATAAAATCACACAGCTAGTAAGCAGTGAACTAGGATTCAACTAGTTTGTTCAGAAGCACTTTTACTCCTAAGCCAGCTATACAGCCTCCTTTAGTCCTCATCACAAGCCTACTAAATGGATTTCTCATCCCCTTGTAATGAAGAAAGCACTAAGTTAGTTGGGAGGCTGAGGCAAAAGAATCACTTAAGTCTAAGAGTTTGAGGTTACTGTGAGCTGTGACACCATGGCACTCTACCCAAGGTGACAGCTTGAGACTCTGTCTCGGGGGGGAAAAAAAAAAAAAGAAAGCAGTAAGTTAGGGAACTTGCCTAAAGTGAGATAATTAATAATCTGGGAGCTGGGATTTGAACCTAGGTCTCTGACTCAAAGTCTGTTCCATGCTGATTCCTCATCTCTCCCAGATCCTTAACCTGGAAACCCGGCCCAGGATTGTCTGGACCCAACAGGGTCTACCAGCTTCATTCTGCCCCCATTTATCCCTCACCCCAAATTAGAAAATTTGCCTCTAAAGAGAAGGTGGGTTTCGATTTGACCTTTCTGCCCTGCAATGAGAAAACACAGGAGATAGCAGGGACGAGCGGAAGTGTTTGCATGGCACTGATTTTCATTTGTTGTCCGCCTCCCTGGCTTCCAGGTCTCTGAATGGGCGGTGAGTGTCCCCTCACCCCCAGGCTGCCCTGTTCAAATCTTTTCTCAGCCTTGACTTTTGTCCCAGTCACGCTAGCAACCTAGTAAACAGCTACCTGCCTGCCACCGGGGAAGAAGCAGCTTAGCTTGGCTGTGTGGCAACCCCTCAGGGTTTGGTTCAAACTAACCTGTTTGAAGGTGCAGTGAGTGGGGAGAGAGTCTGGGAAGCTGCAGTGGTCACTAACTAAACAGAAAGAAAAACCAGCCGGCCGGCATTGTCAACCTGCTCTTCCCCACAGTCGGCAGTGACCTGGCCTATTGCCTGGGTTCCTGAGAAGACAGAAGCTCCTTTCTGAAAGCAGGTAAGTGTCTTGTCTGTATGTATCAAGTTTAGAGTTGGTGGGAAAAGACTCTTCTAGCACATAAACCTTTGGGGAAGGGGAAGAGCAGACAGTGGGATGGGAGAGATGGTCATCCCTGTCTCTAGGAGATTTTCTCATCTTATTTGCTTCAGGGCAGGGAGGGGGGTGGGCAGGAGAGATGGTCACCCCTGACTCTAGGAGATTCCAGGCAACACCTCACTTCTTCTCAGTCAGGATGTGCTCTCCTTGCTGTGTTGTAAGAGGGGGGCGGGGTCACCATGCTCACTCCTGAGGCCCCAGCAGGGGAAGAAATAGAGCAGCTCCATGTAGAAATAACTACCCTGTGATGAGAGTGAGGCAAAGTCAGAGGCAGTAGCCCTGCTCCTGGATCGCCAATTCACTGGCTGTCTCCTGCACTGGGGGCCAGGGGCACAGCCTGAGACTGTCATTACTCTCAGATGACTTACGGCTTTGATGGGAATGCGTGAAGGTCAGTAAACTAGAGGTGGTGACACTAACACAGTGTGCTAAGTGTGTAACTGAGTATTAAATGGGGTCACAGGAGAGGGCTCCTGGCCATGATTTGAGGAACTTCAGAAAGGCCAGTGGGAGGGAGTGACGTCCATGCTGAAGCACAAAGAACAGTTTGTAATTTATGGGGTGTGGGTGGGAAAGAGTGTCCCAGGTAAAAGGGACAGTCTGTGCAGGGTGTAGGTGCAGGACTGTGTCGGCCCAGAGGCAGTCGGGGGAGGAGCCAGACCTGTCCTGGGAGGAGCAGGAAGGCGGTGAAGCCCTTGCCTGGACCTGTCCTTTCCCGCATGGCCACATGGACAGCAGTTTTCAGGGAGCGGGCTGCAGGCTATTGGATACTCCAAGGGACAATCTGGGGGTAACCTGGCAGTGGCTGCTGGCAGGGGAAAGCCCAAGTCACAGAAGTTGAAGGAATGGAATGTTTTAAGATGGGAAAAATAGAAAGGTGTGATCCAGGGAGCTTGGAAAACCCTGCCCTGTGATCCCTGTGGGTCACTAACAAGAATCATTTCTCTAAATAGTTATCCTTCAAAATAGGATCCTGAGGATCAGTGTATTAAGAATCACTTTTCAATTTTCTGTACTTTCTGAACTTTCTTTTATTTTGAGACAGAGTCTCAAAACACTCACTTCGTTGCCCCCATAGAATGCTGTAGCGTCACAGCTCACCATCCTCAAACTCTTGGGCTCAAGCGATTCTCTTGCCTCAGCCTCCCAAGTAGCTGGGATTACAGGCGCCCACAACAATGCCTGTTTATTTTTTAGAGATGGAGTCTTGCCCTTGCTCAGGCTGGTCTCGAACCTGTGAGCTCAGGCAATCCACACACCTCAGCTTCCTAGAGTGCTAGGATTACGGGCATGTGCCCCTGCGCCTGGCCCTAGCCCACCTTTGCAGCCTGTTTGCCACAGTTCACACTCAGGCCTCCTTCCCCTTCTTCTCCTTTAGAATGTTCTCTACTCTCTAAGGCCCCTTCTCATCTCTTCTTCAAGCCAGCCCATGGTGACCTAGTACAACTCTGAACCCTCACTGCACTCACTGCCTAAGCTGCTCAATTGCTATTAAATGGGATTTGAGGGTTTTTTCCTTTGAGACAAAGTTTCACTTTATCAACCTCAGTAGAGTGCTGTGGCATCACAGCTCACAGCAACCCCCAACTCTTGGGCTCAAGTGATCCTCTTCCCTCAGCCTCCCAAGTAGCTGGAACTATAGGCACCCACCACAATGCCCAACTATTTTTGGACACGAGGTCTCACTCTGGCTCAGGCTGGTCTTGAACCTATAAAGCTCAGGCAATCCACCTGCCTTGGCCTCCCAGAGTGCTGGGATTACAGGCATGAGCCACTGTGCCCGGCCTGAATTTGAAGGTTTTATTAAAAACTTGCTAATTAGGACTCTTTGGTTAACAAGTTATAAAAATAGTGTAAGACAAGAAGTCAATTCCTTAGAAGGGCAGCAGTTCATCCCTGGGGACGAAGCAGGTTCCTGTGCAATCAGGTTTTCCATCTTTTTCCATGTTGGTTCCAAAGAATTCCAGAAGTGGCGCTTGATGATTCTGTATCCCAGGACATACCTGATTGGTCTTAACTACCCAGCACACTCTCCCAACACTCTGTTTTTCCTAAATTCCATTTAGAAAAGAAGGTAGGAGAAACACCATCCATTGATGAATAGTCTAAAGCACATAGTAAACCTAAGTGACAGACCAGATAATCTCCTGGTGCTCCACCTGCTCCTTGAATTCCTCGGCCATGTAGTAAGTGCCTCTGTCAGACAGATGGTAGCCGCAGGCGAGGTTGCCCAGGATCCTTCAGGGCCTGTGGTAGGGTGGGCTGTAGCACTTTAGAAGTCTATTCCTGCCGGGCGCTTGCGCCTATAATCCTGACACACTGGGAGGCCAAGGTAGGTAGATTGCTAGAGCTCAGGAGTTCAAGACCAACCTGAGGAAGAGTGAGACCCCACTCTACTAAAAATAGCAAAATTAGCCAGGCATTATGGCGAGCACCTAGTCGTAGCTACTCAGGAAGCTGAGGCAGGAGGATTCCTTAAGCCCAAGAGTTTGAGGTTGCTGTGAGCTATGAAGCCATTCTACCCAGGTGACAGAGTGAGGCTCTTGTCTCGAAAATAAAAAATAAATAAATAAATAAATAAAATAAAAAATAGTCCTATCTGGAGAATCAGTAGGATTTCGATTCTGTGAAGACAGGGCCTTGTTTTTCCCCTAGCTGCACCCCTGCTGCCTAGAACTATGACTGACATACAGGAGGCACTTACCAAATATTTGTAGAGTAACTAACGCTTAGGTGTATGGGATGCCTTAGGGACAGAGCAATTATGGGCTCTGTGCCAGGTTTGGGGATTGCGAGGTGATACGACTCCTTTAAAACCTTGGCTGGCTCTCAGTTTCCTTTTTGTTGACTCTATTTACTAATACATTTACCAGTGCCAGAAAAATCTTGTCAAGTCATAAAGTTTGATTACCCAACACTGCTAACTTCTGGGGCTGGGATGATAGTGGCTTGGCACAGTGTCAGGCGGTGAGGCTGGGTGATCCAAAACGCACACACCACACCAGGCAAATGCTCCTCATGGTGGAGACGCTCTCACATCTTTCTAGTGTCAGTGCCATGGAGTGTCCCTACGATCAGGGTGTCCCTAAGTTCTCTGGCATCTCTTTTTTTTTTTTTTTTTTTTGATAGAGCCTCCAGCCCTCACCCTGGGTAGAGTCCCGTGGCATTAGAGCTCACAGCAACCTCAACTCCTGGGCTTAAGCAATTCTCTTGCCTCAGTCTCCCAAGTAGCTAGGACTACAGGCACCCACCACAGGTGGGTTATTTTTTAGTTGTAGTTGTCATTGTTGTTCGACAGGCCCAGGCTGGATTCAATGGAACCCGCCAGCCCCAGTGTATGTGGCCGGCGCCTTAGCCACTTGAGCTACAGGCGCCAAGCCTCTCATATCTCTTAAACACTCCTATTCCAGTAGTCAGGGAACCACAATTTTGAAAATAGTAATTCTAGAAATATCAGGGAATATGGTTTCGAGGGCAGCTGTAGTGTTCTCAAGTTTGGACTCTCTGGCTTCAGACAGAAAGGGTTGTGTCCAATAAGGTCTTAAGGTGGTGACCTGGAATTAGAGCCTGTCTTCCTCTCATAACAACTTTTTAAATATCTCAAAGAGAAGCCAACAACACTTTAATTGCCTGACATTTTGCCATCAAGTCTCCAAAAGCTCCAGCTTTGGGAGGCACATAGTTTGAGCTTCAAGAGACAACAGATGTGGGCAGGTAGGTGGCTCACGCCTGTAATCCTAGCACTCTGGGAGGCTGAGCGAGTTCAGGAGTTCGAGGCCAGCCTGAGCAAGAGCAAACTCCATCTCTAAAAATAGCCAGATGGGCTTGGCGCCTGTAGCTCAAGGCTGAGGCGCCAGCCACATACACCAGAGCTGGCAGGTTCGAATCCAGCCTGGGCCTGCCAAACAACAGTGACAACTACAACCAAAATATAGCTGGGCATTATGGCGGGCACCAGCTATGTGGGAGGCTGAGGCAAGAGAATTGCTTAAGTCCAGGAGTTGGAGGTTGCTGTGAGCTGTGATGCCATGGCACTCTACCCAGGGTGACAGCTTGAAGCTCTGTCTCAAATAAATAAATAAAGTAAAATAAAAATAGTGGGAGCCTGTAGTCCCAGCTACTCAGGAGGCTGAGGCAAGAGGCTCTCTTGAGCCCAAGAGTTTGAGGTTGCTGTGAGCTGTGACACCATGTCACTCTGCTCAAGGTAACAGAGTGAGACTCTGTCTCAAAAGAAAGAAAAAAAGAGAGGGTGGTGCCTGTGGCGCTGGCCCCATATGGCAGAGGTGGTGGGTTCAAACCCAGCCCTGGCTAAAAACTACAAAAAAAAAAAAAAAGCAAGAAAGAAAAAGAAAAAAAGAGAGATGACAGATGATACTGCACAAGAACTGCCAGCTTCCCAACTCAGGATAGGGGATCTACATCACTTGTGCCCTCTCTCAGCTGGTTCCATATTTTGGAGTCTTTAATTTGCAAATTGTCACTCCCATTGATAATGTTGTGGAAAACACTATTTTCATTAGACTATCAGAACCCAATTCTAGCAAGTTCAGCAATAAGGTCAATTTACTGATGTGGGCATTGTGGCCAGTGCCTGAAGTCCCAGCTATTCCCAGGCCTAGAAAGGAACATCATTTGAGCCCGGGAGTTCAAGATTACAGTGAGTTATGATCCAGCCCCTGCCCTTCAGCCTGGGCAGAGTGAGAACTTACCTCTTAAAAAAAAAAAAAATGACTGATAGGATAGTTGAGCATCTCACAAAATCCAAGGGCAGGAATGCACCTGACATTCAGAAATGAACTGGAAGGAGGGATTTCTCCACTTCAGGAATGTCTCACGTTTCAGCTTCCTCTCCTTACAAGAGGTTGCTGTGAGCTGTGGAGGAGATACAAGTTTTACCTATTATAGGTCCCAAAACACACGACTAGCCCGTCCTTCCGGTTTCTTGGACCAGAAACTGCCATGCCCTGTCGCTGTGTCCTGGCACTCCAGCCTCCAGTGTGTGGGGAGGCCTGCTCACCCTGCCTCACTGCACCCACTGCCTCCCACACACCGCACACTGCACCCCTGCTGGCATTGCTGCACTAACTCAGGGGTCTCCCTGCTTTTGTCTTTGACCCTCCACTGTCTGTTCTCCACACAGCAGCCAAAGTGGGCCTCCCAAGAGCATGGCATGACAAGCCTCAGCACCAGACTCTTCCTCCGCATCTCTTTTTATTTAGAATAAATGCCAAAACCCCTAGGAGCCTTCTGTGGTCAGTCCACCATGAACTCCCTGACTTCTCTGCCAACTCACCCTTGCTGTGCATATGCCCTCAGGCTAGTCTGCACAGCAACAGCCTCCCCGCCAGTCCCCAGTCTGCCCCTACTGGCATTTCCTCCCCCTCTTCCCTTCTGAATTCTCTCTCCACAGTCCTTACCACTCTGCTCCCTCAGGACTTATCTCATTCATCATCTGTCTCTTCCTCCGGAATCTAAAATTTTATTTTATTTCTTTATTTTTTGAGACAGAGTTTCATTTTGTCACCCTCCGTAGTGTGCCATGGCATCGTAGCTCATAGCAACCTCATACTCTTGCCTTAGCCTCCCGCATAGCTGGGGCTACAGGCGCCCACCACAACACCTGGCAATTTTTTTGTTGCAGTTGTCATTGTTTTAGTTGTCCCTGAGGCCGAGTTTGAACTCACCAGCCTCGGTGTATGTGGCCAATGCCCTACCCACTGAGCTGCGGACACTGCCTCTAAATGTTTTCTTGAATGGATTAATATGCATCCAAGAGAAAGACTGGTGTCTCTCTCTCTCCTTCTCTAAAACCACATACTTGGAGACAAGAAAGAAGTGCAGACAGGCTTGGGGAGCAGTGAGGAAGGAGTGCCTGAGAGTTGGAGAACCCGAAAACAGCTTTCAGGGAGCTCAGGCCATCCTGCATGGGAACATCCAAGCTGTCCAGCTCCTCCCTTCTGCTGCTACAGCAGGACCCTTCCTCAGAAGATGCCGTAATTACTATTGTAACTTTTAATCCTGGAGCACCACTCCTGGTATTTTCCATATGTGACAGTTATAAATAAATCCAGAGGGCTCGGCGCCTATAGCTCAACCGGCTAAGGTGCCAGCCACGTACACCTAAGGTGGCGGGTTTGAATCCCCAGCCCGGACCTGCCAAACAACAATGATGGCTGCAACCAAAAAATAGCAGGGCATTGTGGCGGGTGCCTGTGGTCCCAGCTACTTGGGAGGCGGAGGCAAGAGACTCACTTGAGCCCAGGACTTGGAGGTTGCTGTGAGCTGTAATGCCACGGCACTCTACTCAGGAGGACGGCTTGAGGCTCTGTCTCAAAAAAAAAATAAAATAAATAAAAAAAAAAATAAATCCAGAGACCTAATACAGCTGAGCAGCTCAGAAGATCCCATCTCCATAAAAATAAGAAAATTTAGCAAGGCATGATGTAGTCACAGCCTCTTGGGAGGCTTGAGCCCAGGAGTTCCAGGTTGTAGTGAGCTGAGATTGCAGCACTACACTTCAGCCTGGGGAGCAGAGTAAGACCCTGTCTCTAATAAAAATGATGTCTGGGGGCGGCGTCTGTGGCTCAAAGGAGTAGGGTGCCAGCCCGTATACTGGAGGTGATGAGTTCAAACATGGCCCTGGCAAAAAAAAAAAAAAAAAAATTACTGGTCTAATTATCTCAGTATCTCTGATGCCTGTAGCTCAAGGGGCTAAGGCTCTAGCCACTACACCAGAGCTGGGAGGTTTGAATCCAGCCTGGGCCTGCCTGCCAATCAACAATGACAACTACAACCAAAAAACAGCTGGGCATTGTAGCGGGCTCCTGTGGTCCCAGCTACTTGGGAGGCTGAGGCAAGAGAATCGCTTAAGCCCAGGAGTTGGAGGTTGCTGTGAGCTGCGACACCATGGCACTCTACCTAGGGTGACATAGTGTGACTCTGTCTCTAAAAAAAAAAAAAAAAAAGTCCCATCACATATGTGGTTTTTCACACCATGAGGCAAGTGTTGTTCTGACCACTTTGTGGGGGAGACAGCTGCAGCTCAGGAGGGTTGTGACTTGTGACCTGCCGGGAGTCTGCTCAGGCCAGTTTGCACTGCAAACCCCTTCTCTGTCCATTCCACTAGGGGGCTAGAGTCCGGGAGACAGACACCACTTCCTCCTCAGCCAGCCCAGGCAGCAGCTGCCCCAGGAGTCAACAGTCCTGTGTCCTGAGATCCACCTGCAGGCCTTCACCCTTGTAGAATGTCCCACCAGGATCTGAGGTAAGCTCTGACTGAGACAGCCAGAAATCTCTGGGTCTGGCTGGGGGAAAGGGTGTTACGATGTCAGCACATCACTTGGCTTCTGAGTGAGTCCTAGGTAAGAGCAAGTGAGACCCATTTCCTCCAAACATAAATATATATACACACAAATATAACATTGTTAAATATAATTTTGAATTGCATGGACACGTCTTCTTTGACTGTAGATTGTCCCAGTCCTATTTGTTGTCACAGAGTTCTTGTTTGCTTACCAAGGGTCACTGTGGAAAAACCTATTATCTGCTCTTACCACTTCCAGGTAAACAATCTCCAAATATTTTGCTCACCATTTGCCCCTTCCCTGAAAGATAAGAAAATTTTACTAGGTTCCAAATAAGAAAGGCTTATAGTCTATTTTCTGTTCTAAAACTCCTGTACTTAACAGAGCAAGGGGGCCCAGGTTACCTAAACTATGGCTTCACTTTTGCCTAGAGTTAGATAATCTTTTATTTTATTTTATTTTTTTGAGACAGAGCCTCAAGCTGTCCCTCTGGGTAGAGTGCCGTGGCATCACAGCTCACAGCAACCTCCAAGTCCTGGGCTCAAGCGAGTCTCCTGCCTTAGCCTCCCAAGTAGCTGGGACCACAGGCGCCTGCCACAATGCCCGGCTATTTTTTGGTTGCAGCCATCATTGTTGTTTGGCTGGCCTGGGCTGGATTCAAACACGCCACCTTAGGTGTATGTGGCTGGCACTTTAGCCACTTGAGCCACAGGTGCCAAGCCAGAGTTAGATAATCTTGATGCTTTAGCCACATTATCTTGTGCTGACTAGACGCCCTCATTGTCAGAAATGTGTGCTTTTTTGTAATTAACAGTAGTTGCCATTTACCAATTGTTTTAGTTCATTTAATCTTCGCCCAGGGCCTTAGGATGAGAGGGGTGAGAAAACCGGCCCATGTCCTCAGCACAGGCAGGGCTCCAGCTGAGCTTTGCCTGACCTTAGGCCTGAAAGAAAGCTACAGTTTGTTTGGCTGGGAGGGTAAGGAGTGCTGAGGCGTGGGCCTGGGAGCTGGGGGAGGCTTGGCCATGGGACCTGCTATGCCCTTGTGGGGCCCCAGGGGCAGACTGGCCCTTCCCAGAAGCCAGCTGCATCCCAGATCTGGGAGGCAAGATGCCTCCGCCCTGGTGAGTGCAGGTTGCCGCTGGACCTGGGACGGGCTGAGGAGAGGGGTCTCTGGACACCTGGCTTGTGCTCATCCTGGCTGCTCCCTGCCCTACTCCCCCCAGGGCTGGCTGGGTGCAGCTCTGTAACCTACCTGCCTCTCTGTCCCCCACGGCCTAGCATCGGAGCAAAACTCATCAATGGAGGTGTGGCAGGACTTGTGGGGGTGACCTGTGTGTTCCCCATTGACCTGGCCAAGACTCGGCTGCAGAACCAGCATGGGAAAGCCATATACAAAGGAATGTAGGTGTCAGTAGGGTTGAGGGTGGGGAGGGGCCCCAGGAGGGTGTGGAGAGCAGTGTGGGCCAGGTGGGATGGGCAGGGGTCAGCTGGGCTGTGCCTTCAGCTTAGGCAGGGGGTGGTGATGAAGCACTCCCCTTGTACACCCTGACTTCTCCTGCGGCCTCTGTTTCTAGGGTTGACTGCCTGATGAAGACAGCGCGGGCTGAGGGCTTCCTGGGCATGTACCGAGGTGGGCTTACCAGGCACAGGGGTGGCCTGGGTCACAGAGGCTCAGACTTTGTGAGCTTGTGCAATGTTGGGAATTGGGGTTCCTTCTGCCCTGGGGCTGCTGTGATGACCTTGGGTGACCTGACATCTTTGGTAACTTTTCACAAACCTTCCTTTCTTTGGTGGAGACAGAGGTAGCTATGTTTCCAGTTGAGGATTCTTGAGAACTCAGTGAGCACACAGGACACAGGGCCTGTGTCCCCGCTGCCCCTGATCTGTGCCACCTATCTCCAGAGCATCTAGCTACTAAGAGTGGAAGAGGGAGAGGCTGAAAGGAACAGGGAATGGAAAGGGTTTGAGCTCCTAGAAAGGACTCCGGGGCTCTTCCCTCTCATCCCTTACAGTATCCCCACAATTATCCTGTGGAAAATGGATCCAAAGCAGGAGCTGAGAAAGAGTGACAGGCTAATATCCCTGAGAAGTAAAATAAAACCTCTGGGACCCACCAAACTACTGGTGGGATTGGGCTGGTGCAGCATAGGGCAGCTGGAACACTGTCCCCAAGGCCCAGGGGGCTGTCACTGGGAACCACTTATTCATCAGCAGAGCTGGGAGCACCAGCAAGGACAAAAATAACATGACATCCTGATACCTGGACTAATGAGTCCCCAAAGGAATAAATACATTAAAAGAGAAAAATGTGGTAGGGAAAAAAAATGAAAAAGAAATCAAATCAATAAATCATGCCAAAGAGCCCTGCCTCCCCCAGACACCCCACCCCCTCGAGGCTGGGAGGAAGCCGTCTGCACGGGCAGTACTCTCCAAGACTTGTTATGGCCAAGATGGCCTTGGCGTCTCATCGTCCTTCACTTGCAGGAGCTGCGGTGAACCTGACCCTGGTCACTCCAGAGAAGGCCATTAAGCTGGCAGCCAATGACTTCTTTCGGCAGCTGCTCATGGAAGATGGGTATGGCCAGGTGGGGCAGGGACAGAGGCCCTTCTCTGTATCTGTTTTTTGGGAGAGGATCACAATTATGTCTCTCTCTGCTTGTACATATGTAAATAGTTACGTGCATTACATGCACGTGGTGAAGCTGGTGGATGTTCAGGCGAATGACGTGAAGGGAGAGAGTGAGCTGGTGTAATTCGGAAAGGATTGATAATATGTAGAACACACAGTATATGCAAATACATTCATCAGCTAGCTGATGAATTTTTAAAAGTCAGACCCCACTTTGTTTCTCTCTGTGCCTCCATTCCTAGAGAATCATTTAAGGGAGCAGGGAGAATCAAACGCCTGCCTTGGTTAGATTCACTGCTGCTGTTTTCAACTTGCCTGTGGGTGCCGCCTCCCTAGCGGGGTTATTTTACATTTAATCTCCTGTCTGTAGGGGAATGAGCCTGAGGGCCAGGTGATGGCCTACCCCATGGGGTGAGTGGCAGCCAAGGGTGACAAGGAGTGACAGATGAGGGTGACATCACGGGGGGTCCCACTTACAGAGGGAGGGTATATGTGCCTAAGTGGGTGGCAGGACGGTCCTGCCCCTGACAAAGACAGACTCCTGGCCCACAGGATGCAGCGGAACCTGAAGATGGAGATGCTAGCTGGGTGTGGAGCTGGAATGTGCCAGGTGGTGGTTACCTGTCCCATGGAAATGCTCAAGATTCAGCTGCAGGATGCTGGACGGTTGGGTGAGGCGCGTCCCAACTTCTCATGGAATCAGGGAAGGGCTGGGATTGGACTGTATCGCATCCTACCTTCATCTGCTAGACCAGTGGTTCTCAACCTTCCTAAAGCTATGACCCTTTAATACAGTTCCTCATGTTGTGGTGACCCCCAACCATAAAATTATTTTTGTTGCTACTTCATAACTGTAATTTTGCTACTGTTCTGAATTGTAATGTAAATATCTGATATGCAGGATGGTCTTAGGCAACCCCTGTGAAAGGGTTGTTTGACCCCCAAAGGGGTTGCGACCCACAAGTTGAGACCCACTGTGCTAGACTGTATATGACCAGTCAGCTTTCTTTCTTTCTTTTTTTTTTTTGAGACAGAGCCTCAAGCTGCCCCCCTGGGTAGAATGCTGTGGCATCACAGCTCACAGCAACCTCCAACCCCTAGGCTCAAGCGAGTCTCCTGCCTCAGCCTCCCAAGTGGCCAGGACCACAGGCGCCCACCACAATGCCTGGCTATTTTTTAGTTGCAGTTGTCATTGTTGTTTGGCAGGCCCAGGCTGGATTCGAACCCCCCACCTTAGGTGTATGTGGCTAGCGCCTTAGCCACTTGAGCCACAGGCACCAAGCCACCAGTCAGCTTTCTAAGTTAGCAGAAGTCTTTATTTTTGGTTATACCTTTCAACACTACCAGCTATAGAATAAATAGCAGAAATGAGAATCTTGATTTAGGAGGGACAGAAAATATACCTGTAGCACAGTGGTTATGGCACTAGCCACATACACCAAAGGTGGCAGGTTCAAACCCAGCCTGGGCCAGCTAAACCAACGATGACAACTGCAACAAAAAGAAAAAAAATAGCTGGGATTGTGGTGGGTGCCTGTAGTCCCAGCTACTTGGGAGGCTGAAGCGAGAGTTTGAGGTTGCTGTGAGGTATGACGCCAGAGCACTCTACTAAGGGTGACAGAGTGAGACTCTGTCTCTAAACAAATAAATAAAAAAGAAAACATACCTAATGTTTCTATCATAATTCCGTGCTATTTAGGCTTAATTTCCTAAAGATTTTTTTTTTTTTTTTTTTTGGAGACAGAGTCTCAATTTGTTGCCCCTGGTAGAGTGCTGTGGCATCATACCTCACAGCAACCTCAAACTCTTGGGCTCAAGCGATTCTCTTCCCTCAGCCTTCCAAGTAGCTGGGACTATAGATGCCCACCACAATGCCCAGGTGTTTTTAGAGATGGGCTCTCACTCTTGCTCAGGCTGGTCTCAAACCTGTGAGCTCAGGCAATCCACCCATCTCAGCCACCTTGCCTGGCCCTGCTGAAGATTTTAAGAAATGTCAATGACCCACTTGTTAAACGCTTCAGTCAATAGGCAGTTAAGCTGGCCTTTACTAGGAAGGTGTGAAGGGAGAAGAGAGTCTTTCCTATTTTTCTGGTTTTCCTTGGAAGAGAAGTTTGGGCCTTTCCTAAATCCTGGTCCTCTCAGAGAGCTGTAGGCCAGACACAGTGGCTCACACCTATAATCGTAGCACTCTGGTGGGCTGAGGCAGGTGGATTGCCTGAGCTCAGGAGTTCGAGACCAGCCTGAGCAAGAGTGAGACCTCACGTCTAGAAATAGCTGGGTGTGTGGTAGGCACCTAGAGTCCCAGCTATTTGGGAAGCTGAGGCAAGAGGATTGTTTAAGCCCAAGACTTTGAGGTTGCTGTGAGCTATAAAGCCACAGCACTCTACCAAGGGCAACAAAATGAGACTGTCTAAAAAAAAAGAAAGGAATTCTATCCATGGCAAAGGGCATTAAAAAGCCTGTCTCACTAATACAAGGGTACTTAGGAGGAGGGTCTGGGAGATTGAAGGCAAGTGTGGCTTTGTACCATAAGGCAGAACACGGTGGGGGGGGCGTTCCTAGGTCCCAACATGCTTTAGGGTGAAACTATCTACATAGACTCAGACATAGTTCAGAAATGGAAGACAGCACGGCTCCTGTGGCTTAGTGAGTGGGGTGCCGGCCTCATATACTGGGGTGGGGTTGGCAGGTTCAAGCCCGGCCCCCAGTCAAACTGCAACAAAAAAATAGCTGGGCGTCTTGGCGGGAGCCTTTAGTCCCAGCTACTAGGGAGGCTGAGACCTCTGAGAGAATTGCCTGAGCCCAGGAGTTGGAGATTGCTGTGAGCTGTGTGATGGCACAGCACTCTACCGAGGGAGATTAAGCGAGACTCTGTCTCTAAAACAAAAAAAAAGAAATGGAAGACAGACCAAAAAGTTTAACTGGGATAAGGAATGTAGGGGTACTACAAATGCATCCCGGGCAGCAGGCTGGGCAGCAGTGGCTGCGCTCTGGAGAAGCAGCCCATGCAGCAGGATAATAAATATACCTAACATTAGGTCATTATCATTCAATAGGACCATAAGATGATTTCCTTGGCAATTAATGTTCTAAAATTAGAACAATCTTCAGCCTTACCTCTGAGTTGTCCCAGGGGTGGGCATAGAGCCATACTCATGAAGGTGTAGCCACACCTGCTGGGGCTTGGGTTGTGATGGAGGCTGTCCTTTCCTTCCAGCTATCCATCACCAGGGTTCAGCCTCAGCACCTCCCTCCTCCAGGTGCTATACAACTGACTCGGCTTCCACCCACAAGCGCCCTTCTGCCACCCTCATTGCCTGGGAGCTGCTTCGCACTCAGGGCCTGGCTGGTCTCTACAAGGGTCTGGGTGCCACTCTCCTCAGGTGAGCCTTTTTTCTTGACCTTGGGACATCACCAGTCCTGTTTCCCAGGACCCAGTGCACAGATAGGGAATGGAGGGCCAGAGGATTTCTGTCCCAACCTGCCTCTGAATTCTTCCCAGAATATTCAAGCCCAGGTTAGCAAACTATTTCCATGTTTGCTGTGTTGTCAGTAACTGGCCATGGTCACACACCATGGATACCTGGAAGACCAAAGTTTTTAGTCCCTTCTCCAGTAACCAGGCCCATTTGAGGATAGGTTTTGAGCCCCAAAGCATCTCATGCTCCATTTACAAATAACTGCAGAAAATTTACAAGTATATGTGTGAATATGCCCCTCAGCTTACTGTACCCCTGGCTGTTACCAGACCTAATCTTGGCTTATCCCCACTTGTATAGGACCCCTTAGTTTTCCAATCCCTGTCTGACTATTCATTAAGAGGCTGCTGTAGGGCCAAGGAATGATCTGGGAAGGACAGAAGGCAAACAGCTTTTTCTCTTATGCTGTCCATCACCCTGTTATCGGGGGATGTTAGGGTAAGAACAGATCTCTCTGGCTCACCTCTGACCCAAAGCTCATAAGAAAGACTCTATCTGGCCCTGCGTGGAAGCTGGAGCCGCCCACAGCTCAGTGTTTCTTCCTCCCCTTCTGCAGAGACATTCCCTTCTCCATCATCTACTTCCCACTGTTCGCCAACCTTAACAACCTGGGGCTCAGCGAACTTACTGGAAAGGCCTCCTTCGCTCATTCCTTTATGTCAGGCTGTGTTGCAGGCTCTATAGCTGCTGTGGCAGTGACACCTCTGGACGGTAAGGACGTGGGTAAGATGCAGGGGCTAGGAATCTGAGTTTCAAGGGTTGACTTGCTTTTAAAAATCAGGCATTTGTATAGTTGTCTATGCAATGATGCAACAGCCTCAACCTTGAAAACCCTCTTAGGTTGCAATCTGTGCTGCTGGCAGCTCCCCAGAGGTTCTCACAGATAAAAATGGGGCCACAGAGACCTTCCTTGTTTATCACTGACAAATCCCCTCAGTGCTGATTTTACTAGCTCTTTTTTTAAACAATTTTTTTTTACTTCCTTGCTAATTTTTTATTTTGTTGTTGTTGTTAAGTCCCACCATATGCCCTGAGCAGAGTGCAAAGGCATCATAGTTCACTGCAACCTTAGCCTCGGGCTGTGGGCATCCCGCTGCCTGCTGGGATTACAGGTGCTCCCTGCAGTGCCTGGCTAGGTTTTTCTTTTTTTTAGGATTCGGAGGTCTCATTCTTGCTCAGGAAAGTCTCAAACTCCTGAGCTGATGGGGTGGTGCCTGTGGCTCAAAGGAGTAGGGCACCAGCCCCACATGCCGGAGGTGGTGGGTTCAAACCTCAGCCCTGGCCAAAAACTGCAAAAAACCCCACAAAACTCCTGAGTTGAAGCAATTCTCCTTCCTCAGCCTCCCAAAGTGCTGGGATTACAGGGGTGAGCTACCGTGTCTGGCTCTTTTTTTTTTTGAGACAGAATCTTACTTGGCAAAGTGTCATGGCATCACAACTCACAGCAACCTCAAACTCTTGAGCTTACGCGATTCTCTTGCCTCAGCTTCCCCAGTAACTGGAACTATAGGCACCCATCACAAAGCCTGGCTGTTGTTTTGTTGTAGTTATTGTTTAGTAGGCCCAGGCTGGGTTCGAACCCGCCAGCCCCAGAATATGTTATCGGCGCCCTAACCACTGAGCTACGGGTGCCAGGCCTGATTTTACTAGCTCTTTGTCCCCTAATAGAGCTGTGAGGCTCAGCTTGAAATGGCAGCTGGGGCTGGGCGAGGTGGCTCACGCCTGTAATCTCAGAACTCTGGAAGGCCAAAATAGGTGGATTGCCTGAGCTCATAGGTTTGAGACTAGCCTGAGCAACAGTAAGACCTTGTCTCTAAAAATAGCCAGGTATTGTGGAGGGCACCTGTAGTCCCACCTGCTTGTGAGGCTGAGGCAAGAGAATCATGTGAGTTCAGGGTTTGAGGTTGCTGTGAGCTATAACACCACTTTACTTTACCAAGGGAGATAAAGTGAAATTCTGTCTCAAAAAAAAAGACAAAGGAAAAAAAAAGAAACAACAGCATTCTAAGATTCAGAGCTAAAGGCAGGAGCTAAGCCCTGCGTTGAGAAGGTAATATTCCCCACCTTTAGGGCTGCCTCCAGCAGGTGGACTTCTCAGTGAGAACCACAGGGAGCAACCTTGTTCACTTCATAAGCTAGGCTTGAAGAGGAAGATCTCCCCTTACAGGTCACACACTGGCAGAACGGGCCTCATGATTCACTTCCACATACACTGGTTCTGCACAAGAACCCAGCCACTTCGTGCTGAAGGGAAGACACCAAAAGCAAGATTCTAATTTTAACCTGTGCTTGGTTTAGTTCTGAAAACTCGAATCCAAACCCTCAAGAAAGGCCAGGGAGAGGACATCTACAGTGGGATTGCCGACTGTGCCAGGTGAGAGCCCGGAGTCCCCACAAACTGCGGCTGGGACAAGTTCCTTTACAAGGCTTTCTGCTTACACCAGATCTAGAGATCAGTTTCATAGCTGACTTCTGGATTTCTCTGAAATCTGTCCCATTCCCTCACCTCTCATTGAAACCTGGATATTCAGGGTGACTTTTTCTTCTTCCTTGCATCCTTTATAGCATCTCTCCCAGATTCTAGGCAGATCCAGATCTATTTCTCAAGGCCTTGACCCAACTGCTAGGGAATCAAACTACATATGTGTATGGGTGAGGGGGACCTCCCTACTCAGTGGGCTGATCGTACTGCTATGGAAACACACCTCCTCTCAAAAGAAGGTGCATGTTTGAGGAGAGGCGATCACTGGGGACTGAGTGCAGAGAGCCCCTGCCTCTTGGCTCACCAGCTCTTCCTTCCTCCTAGGAAACTCTGGATTCAGGAAGGACCATCTGCCTTCATGAAAGGAGCAGGATGCCGGGCTCTTGTCATAGCACCTCTTTTCGGGATTGCTCAAGGCGTCTACTTCATTGGTATTGGAGAGAGAATCTTAAAGTGTTTTGAGTAGCAGGGTTGGAGCTTAGTCCCCAGCTTGTGGCCACCTCTTTGGCCCATTAGCCTAGAGGGGAGAAGCAAAAGGTGGCCTGCCACACTGCATCGTCCCCTAACTTGTAGTGCTACCTCATTTCAGAAGAAACAATCCTACTCCAGTGAGTTGAGCTCAGACTTCTCATGACGTCTACATTCATTTCCTTTAGGGGTACAGCTACCAAGGGCTTTCAGCAGTCTGTAAACCACCTACTTTACAACAAAAATAACACTTGCTTCAGATATATTCATTAATTGTAGGATCTTAACAGATAGCAAAGATAGAAGGGTTGTTTCTACATTGTAACATTTCTGTTTTACACTCAAAATCAGCATACTTGAGTCCATTTGAGAATTCAGTTTGGTTAATCTTGAAATAACTTATGGCTAGTCTTAGCACTGACTTTGATGAAAATGAGCATCCAAACTCAACACCTCATTTGAAACCAGGACTGTCCTACCCAAGCCTGGATGGCTGAGGGATGAGGCTGGCTCTAACTGAACAGGTGGGCAGAGTTAGGTCAGCCATCCTGCCCTAAATCCTTCTCCTGAACCACAGACCCATCCCTGCCAATGTCTCTGGAATACAACTTGAAATAAAGTTGGATAATCTTGTCTAGTAATGAGTGGGAATAGCAGACAGGCTGCAATAGATGCGAGCTGTCATTTACCTTTCCATGTCTACTTTAGAACCAACCAGATTAAAAAGGGCACTGAAGCAGGTCACAATCACTCTTCAAACTGTTACTTATAAGGACGGATGGAGCAGAATGGCCATAGGGATATTATATTGCTAAGTTACAGGGGCTTTGAGTCTTGACTCTATCACTTTGTAACAGCATCACCTTGAGGAACGGAGTCAGCAGTGACATCCTCATGGGCCTCAAGCCCTGCCCCACAAGGGTGCTACAGAGAAGAGACACACATCACACACATGGGTGAAGAACCGAGGGAAAAACACCTGCGTAGGAGTTGGGATTTACATTAGTCCCACCTACCTAAAACACGTGGCTAATGAGGAAGAGGATGGTGCTAAAATGGTCACTCTTAGCAGCCACTTTTTTTTTTAAGACTGAGTCTCACTTTGTCGCTCCTGGGTAGAGTGCCATGGTGTCACAGCTCACAGTACCCTCAAACTCTTGGCTCAAATGATTCTCCTGCCTCAGTCTCCGAAGTAGCTGGGATTATAGGTGCCCACGACAATGCCTGGGTATTTTTTTAGAGGCAGGTCTTGCTCTAGCTCAGGATCATCTGGAACTTGTGAACGCAGACAATCCGCTCACCTCGGTCTCCCAGAGTGTTGGGATTACAGGCATGAGCCACCGTGCTGGGCCCCCAGTAGCCACACTATCAAGAGAATTGCATTTGAGTACAGACTCTTGAGACAGACCTCAGTTAAATTCGCAGCTCCACTATTCGTTAGCTGCGAGATACTGGACAGCTCTCAGTCATGCAGGGAAAGAACGAAGCATGCGGAGTGGGAGGAACAACAGGGCCTCAGTAAGAATCTGTCTCCCCAAACTAATAAAACTATTTCCTCAATATGCTGGACAATCCCAGATAAGAGGTAATGCCAAAGCCCGGTGAGTGGAGGATGGACGAACACTATCTGCTAAAAATCAGCAAGGAGCCTGGAGGCCATCCACAGTTAAAGGGTTCAGTACTGACAGCTGTAAACTGTCAGATGGTATAGGGATTTGGAAAATACTTCTTTTCTAGGTACCTTAGTAAGAACTTTGCTCCCTCAGATCCTAAATTTGTAGTGCCTTACATAAAAAATTATATTTGAATCCACATAAATCTTTTACTTTAATAAATAAAGCATATTCATGGCTTAGGTTTCAAATCACATTTACAGATAAGGAAAACTTCTAGGCCCCAATAGGTAACAGTGAAGCTCCAACTGCTGGGAGGAACACATGTGCCACATG
>CAUYTI010092593.1:0-17862 GCA_963575145.1 Galago senegalensis | reverse complement strand
TTTTTTTTTTTTTTTTTTTAGACAGAGCCTCAAGCTGTCCCCCTGGGTAGAGTGCCGTGGCATTACAGCTCACAGCAACCTCCAACTCCTAGGCTCAAGCGAGTCTCTTGCCTCCGCCTCCCAAGTAGCTGGGACCACAGGCGCCAGCCACAACGCCTGGCTATTTTTTGGTTGCAGCCGTCATTGTTGTTTGGCGGGTCTGGGCTGGGGATTCGAACCCGCCACCTTAGGTGTACGTGGCTGGCGCCTTAGCTGGTTGAGCTATAGGCGCCAAGCCAGAGAGATTCAGCTTCTAACAGATGGTGACTACAGAACTACAGTTAGTTCCATTTTAATAATAAGATCCTTGAGAACAGCAAGGCTATTTCTCTCCCTTAGGGGCCAAACTGTCTCTTTTGTACCTGGTGGATTCTCAAATACTTTTTTCCTACCTGTATGGGATTCAGAGACTCATATTTTTTTAACTAGTGCATGAGAATTATAACTCTATCCCATAGCACATAGAGATCGTTAAGCAAACCAAATGAAACAAAAAAATGGAAAAGTACTTCTAAAGTTAAAGTGAAGCATTATCATTCTTGGAAATGAAATGTATAGTAATAATTCAAAGAATGGTCATTCCAAAAGATACACACATTAGGCTTTCCAACACATATTTAAGTTGGACATTTGAATAGGTGGTCAGCAAGGTATATTGGGCTTCACAATATAGCACCAGGCTGTTGTCAAAGATTAAAGGACTAGGTTCAAGGACTGTGTTCAAGGTTGGTCTAAATGAATCTCCAGAGTGTTTCCCATTGGACTTCATCCTACAGACAAACTGTCATGTTTTAGTTGGTCCATGGTGTTCCTCAGATGAATGTACAGACAATGCCCTGGAAATAAAAGCCCTCTTATGAGAAATGCCCTTTCAAACCTGTGTTTTAAACATGAAGAAAAACAATAATAAAATTAAATGTATTACATTGAATACTGGATTCAGTCCCATGATAACACAAACATGCCTGGAAGATTAAAGACATCTGTTTAATTCAGGAAAGGCTCTACCAAAAGGGAATAGAATTCAGCTTAGGAAGTTTGCTTTTATACACATTAATCTGACATTAGTTGTCAATTGTGCTGCTTCCATGTGTTGAAGCTCAGAAGCTGATACCACAACCTGTACCACTTAAACATTCTGAACTATGGAAGCCTCATGCTCTCTCTGATCTTCCTTTCCATCCGCTGGCTCTCCCAAAGCACAGGAAAAGGTTGTTCTCTGAAGTTACCTTTTCTGCCTAAAGTCTGTACTTGCACAAGAAATGATCACCTCTAGTCTCTTCTTTGACATTTTAGTCAATGAACTCACATCACAGCAGGAAAGGCTGAGTCTGTCCATAGACTTTTGTCACAAACTATTGTCTGCTCTGTGAACCCAAAGACTGTCCCAGGCCATTGTATGTTCTCCAAACCCACTGAATTCCCTTAAAAATCATTTATGATAACCCTGAAATCATCCATACTGCCTATCATCCTTGTAAGTTTATTTTTCAGCAAGTCTTAGGAGGGCAAGAGGGAAGTTTTCCCTTGGCCCTTACACATGTTTAATTTACTCTGGATGCTCAACCTAAATGTGAACTTGAACACATCTGTCAATTCAGCTGTCAGTAGGACCATTGTGGAGAAATCCTTATAATGTGCATAGTAATAGAAAATAGGAATGTGACCTAAAACAGAATTTTAAGGCTCCTCCTAAGTGGCTGACTGACTGGACTCCCTCTTAGCTAAAAGAATCCCTAAAACTGAGTTCCTAGCCCTGAGAAAGGAGATCAGACAGGCCTCCTCATGCCTCCTCCCCTTCTTAGAGACCTTTGTAACTCATTAGCAGGTATAAGGCGATGCAAGACCTATTTGCAAGTCCTCAATTTGCACAACAAAGCACTTGAGTCAGTCCTGTACTTTGTCTCTAATGAACAGACCCTTTATCTTAAGCATTCCTTTAAACTGACTTCTAGTCTTTTAGGTTCAGCCTAACTCTTTCAGCCAATTGTCATCTCAGCCAATTTTCAGCTAAAAACATCTTTAAATCCACCTATCACCTGTAAACTCCCCTTGCTTCCAGATGTCCTGCCTTTTGGAGCCAAACCAGTGTATATTGTCCACATATTGATTTAGGACCTCACCTGTAATTCCTCTCTCCCTAAAATGTATAAAACCTAACTGTAACTCCACCACCACAAGTCTGCTTGCTCCAGGCTTCTTAGGTGTGGTTCTGGGTCATGGTCCTCAAATTTGGCTCAGAATAAACTTCCTTAAATTATTTTACTGAGTGTGATTTCTTTTCCATTGACAAGTAGAGCTATACTTATTTTGTACCAGTTCTTTCCTATAATGAAAATAATTTCATAAAAAGAGTATGCAGGACCCTTATTAAAGGGGAAGAATCCCAGGACAGAAAATATGGAAAGGACATTGAGAGGTCAAAGATCAAAAATAAAAGATTATTCTGGGATGTGAACAAAAGGAAACAGTGTCCAGGTTCTGTGTGGGCAACATTGGCCTTTCTTTCCACCCAGGTGTGGGTGAGCTGAGCTCGAGAAAGAAGTCAACATGTGAGCTAAGATTTTAAGGGGAGAGAAGGGTGGGTGTTGGCACATTCCTTTTCCTGAGTGGGCATCTGTCAAAAGGGTGGGGCTGCCCCATTCACCTTTCCTGGTGAGACATCCAATTTGGGCAGGTCCCTACATTTGACTCTATCATCTGCATCTTTTTAGTATACTATGAGGGAGGATGATGGGCATGATATCTCTTTGACTGCTTCCTGGGGGAGATGGCAGGTGTAGACTACATGTAAGGAAAAAAACAAAAATGGAAAATGGGAAAGGGAAGGGAATCATGGTTATGGACATTTTCTTGGGCTTTCAGTTTGAACTGGTTGATACCCATGCAAGGCAAGGATACAAGTGGTTGTTTTCTGGGTGACTGCCTGGTCAACAAATCAAGAGATAAGAAGGAAGATTGCTGGTCCAGAATTGGGAATGAGAAAATCACAATTAGTGGCCCTAAAATAGGAAATAATCAAGGAGGCCATGATTCCAGCCCCACAAGGATGGAGTAACCTGAGGATGCAGTAAATTATCATTAATTCCCACCACCAAGATCTCTGTTTGTTTTAGAGGGGTGGCAGCATGGAAAAATTGGCTCTCATGTTTATTAGCAAAGAGATTGGCTTACCTTCCACTATTAAAAATACTCAGAGTTTAATTTTCCAGGACGGCATCGAGGGACATCCTGATTTTCTGGGGATTGTCAGTCTTTTGCAGCTAGGCTTAAAAGATCAAGAAATTTTCTAGGTGTTTGTAATGACTGCAAAACCAGATCTTCAGAAAGACCTGGGCAGTCAGACTTCCAGTGAGGACCTTCACAGGCTAGACATAGTGTGGGGGAATGTTTAAATTTGCGCACTGCTTTTGCCCACAGGCCTGGTTTGCTGCACTTAAAACATAGTCCCCGGGGAGAGTTTGTTTATCCATAGTACCCCACAGAGTTTCAAGAAGTAGCCAGGTTTTGTCTAATGACAGAAGGCCAATAACTGGATCTCTGAGAGGCACTACTGCACTTTGAAGGCCAGATCAATGAGATCTTGCTGGGGGTCTGAGAGCCCTGAGGGAATTTTTGGAGTTCTGCCATGTTTCTTTTCTCTTCTGTTTCCATTTTTTTTTTTCTCTACCATCTTTGGTGGAAGGTGGGTAGGGGGCAGTGGAGAGAGAGGGAAATGGGGAGGAATTCTGCTCCTAGGAATGAAGTTGAGGGAGGAGGGGCTGAGGAGGGGTACAAGGTGGGGGTGATCTGCCAGGTGGAAAGAAAGCAATGGAGATTTGGATGGATGGGGAAAGCAGGTTTGACCTGCACAAGGAAGATCTGAGAGGGTTCATAAAACAAACATAAAGAAGCAATGTTTCAGAGAGGAGAAAGGCCTGGATGCAGGGCATCTCTGACCATTTGCCTAATCTCTGACAGTAATTACTGAGATTAGAGAGGACTGACAGGTCAAATGTGCCATGCTCAGGTCACTGGGAACCACTGTCTAGTCTGTGTGTAGGCCAAGTAATATTACAGAAAAAAACTGAGGCGTTTAAGTTTAGGGTCACAATAAAGCCTTAGAGGCATGAGGTGAATTAAAAGGCAGCTTAAAGGTGAAGAAGGCAGAATCTGTGACTGAGTGGTCCCATATCAGAAAATGGATGTAAAAAGTAAGTGAGGTTAAAGTGAGAATGTAAAGGGAGCCTGTGAAGAGGTGATACTGGAATTTCACTCTTCAGTAGGCCCTTGGTCTCGGGGATTTGAAGAATGAACCCAGGGACTACAGATCAGTGGCAAGATAGGACTTTTATTAGAAGTTAGAAAGGAATACAGAAGAAGTAAAAAGCACCAGAGCTTCTGGAAGGGGGAAAGAACTGAAGAACTCACTCAGGAGTCACCATGTGGGCTCTTTTATAGAGGGGTCTTAAGTCTAGAGGATTGATTACATGTGGCTGGCAGTTGGTAGATGGAAAAACATCTTTTCAAAGTTAATGAGTACATTAACAAATGAATGAATGTAGTTCTTTCTTCACTAGGGTGAGGTTATCAGTCTTTGTCCCTGAGAAGGGATTAGGGTGTGTTGTACACCTACTCAAGGTGGAACCACCCAAAAAACCATCACAGGCTGCCTCGTTCATGATCTTATCAGAGCCCAGAGAGTGTGTCCTGAAGAAGGCAGTCTGCTTTGGAAGACAAGGGAAATAGTGCCTGGAAATAAGGGTCTGACCTCTGAGCTCACCTGGGCCTAGAGAATGGGGGGCTCCCTGTCTAGCCCTGAGTGGTGAAATCCTGTATCAGAGGAGAAAGAAAGGAGAAGGAGGAGGAGAAAGGAGAAGGACATGGCTGAGGACCGGGGTCAGAGAGGCCAGGCTTCTGCATGTGACCTTGAACAAGCCAGAGAAAAGTGGCCCAGGCCTATAGGAGGGCATCCCCATACATGAGGCACTGGATTGTCGAGCCTGGCTTGCCAGGATGAGTCTGTAGGGCCAGGGCTGGTATCAGGGAGACACTAGGCCTCTTCATGTGAGACCATCCTTAACCAGCCAGAAGAGTGGCCCAGGCCCACAGAAGGGCATCCCTAAATAGGAGGCACTGGATGGGTGAGGCTTACTCGCTTGGGTTAGGCACTGACCACCAGAATTTTTTAAAAATCTGAGAGAGAGACTATATACAACTGCTTAAGAACCCCAGAGGGTCTATATATGACTGTTTAAGTGTTCCAGAGGAGAGGGAGAGGGGAAAAAGGAGTTGGAGTGGGGAAATGAAAAGAAACGATAAAAGGGTTCAGAAAGGGGTTCTAGACAAATGCTCTCCTCACCAATAAATGGATGAATTTGGGGCAGGGGTCAGATGGGTTCTCCTGTTTCTCTTCATCTTGTTGGAACAAAGAGTCTGTCTAGTTGGGTCCGAGGTGTGTATTTTGGCCCACCAAAGGGGCTTCTCCCCAGTCTGAGTCATAGCACCAAAATGAGAGGTCAAAGACCAAAAATAAAAGATTATTCCAAGACCTGAATGAAAGGAGACAGAGTCCAGGTTCTGAGTGGGCAACATTGGCCTTAATTTGCACCTGGGTGCAGGTGAGCTGAGCTCAAGAAAGAAGTCAGTAGGTCTAAGGTGGATGGGGTTTTTAAGAGATTAGAAGGGTGGGTGTTGTGACATTCCCTTTCTTGGGTGGGACATCCATTGGAAGGGTGGGGCTGGCCCATTCCCCTTTCCTAGGTGGGACATCTGATTTGGGTGGGTCTGCTCTATTTGAGAGGGTTCCTACATTTGACTTTATCAGACATCTAGTTACTTGCAGGGAATTTAACATTCCTCATTGGCAAAATCCTGGGGCTGGCTATTAAATATCTGGATATTCAAGGTAATTACTGGGAACTAACCCAAGTTAATTAAGAAAAATGAGGACACATTAACTGTGGCATAAGCTAAAGTACCAGAGAAGAGCAGCATGAGTCCCCCAGTACTATATCTCAACCCTAACTCAACGTTGCACTAATTATTTGACCTTGGGCAAGTTGTTTAGCATCACTGAGCTTTCAGTCTTTCCATTTGTGAGGTTGATGTAATAAATTGTGTTCAGGATTAATATTACAATGAGCTAATTATTGTAGTGTATAGCACACTGATTCTTCTCACTGTGTGGGGATAATCACTATTAATATGCAAAACAGTCGGAAAAAAGAGAAATACTTATGAAGTAGCTTATAAAATTCTTAAACAGTTGGGGTGCAATTAACATTTATACAAAGTCATGCAGGTTCCCAGAAAGAGGGAGAGGATGACTTATGCTTTAGGATGTAGGAAGTAGACATTCCTACTTAACAGAAAGACTTCATATACAAAGAGTTCTTTTAACCCGGCTATCATACTATTTAGAGCTATTTGGCTTTGCCTGCTTCCAACTTACAACCATTATACAACATAGTGACCTGAACTGTGAAACACTACTTAAAATGTCACTAAAATGTCATTACTAAATAATCTGTCTAGCTCTAAGATCTAAGAAATCTGGAACAAATGAGAAAAGCCATCAGAAAGGATTGATAAATGTTAAGCCAAGAGTGGAGAGTCTAGGTTGAGGTCTTCTGGTGTTATTTTCCTTTGTAGGGATAATCCATTTTACTAGGATTGTTCTGTGTGAACTGCTTTCCAAAATATTATCAAAGTGAAACAAAATCTATAGAAGTAGTTTGACTGTCTTTATTTCTTTCATTATCCTTAGAAAAATGCTCAGTACTGAAAATCATGAGCTTTTGGTGGCTTGCTAGTAAAGCCACTTTTATCCACTCATGATAGTTTCTTCTGTTTCAAAACAGAAGAGAGAGCTTTGGGGATCATGGTTACACAGTATAAATATTGAGGCCACATGCTGTCCCCTGCTGTCATTCAGGAGTTCATTTCTTCACAGTTCACCTACTTTGCAACATCTGATTGCCTCAATTACCAGAAAAAAAGTGATTTCCTGAACACAAATGTTCTTCCATTAGCTTCTGAAGGAAGTCGCTTTCTAAGACGCTCTACCCTGTCTGCCATCATAATGATCTCTTTTCAAAAGCATTTCTACATTGAGAATTCATTCAAATGTCAAAGCATGCTTCTAATTACAAAGCTGATTTTTACCGTGGTATATCTGAAACGTCCAAGAGTGAAATTTGATACCCTAGATCCTACTAAAATGTGAAAATCCAGACTGTTTTGTGCATTGTAGAAAGTGTTGGGGTCGGGGGTCCCAGTTCCCCAACCCAGTTGACTTTGTTCTATTACTCAGCTGAGCTAGAAAGTTCAACCAAGGCAGGATGGTAATTAAAAGTAAAAACGAGTGGAAACTAGAAATAAAACCAGAGTAGCACAGGCAGTGTGAATAGAGAGCAAAGTAACTTGCATGAGTTTCATTGTAACAAAGAGAAATTGTATTTAGAAAGAACAAAAGGAAAGTTTAGAGCACTGCCAAAGGGAGTTGGAAGTGGGTCCTTCCCATGGAGGAGAAAAGATGAGAGGGATGGAGACTCAAAGGCCTTCAGGGGTATAAATACCCCTTCGGTTTGAAATTGGTTGTCTTTCATTGGCCTCTTTGTGCCTCCAGGCAGTATTGCCCTTTTTTATTGGTCATTGATTGTCTCTTTCTATTGGTCATTGGTTACCTGGGTTATTGTTTATCCTCATTTTTATTTGCCCTCCAGACTTTCTGGTTCAGCAGGCCAGGTTTTACTACCCACCCCCCTTGAAGCGCCTTTCTTAGTGTCCCTTCTCAGAATGAATCCTAGATGGGGAATGATATGATTAACACATTAGAAACCCTCAAACAGGTTAGAGGGGAATCTGAAAACAAATCAATCATTCTCTCTGCAGTATGTATCAGAATATTGATTAGCAGAAAAGTGGCCGTTGGTAAGAAGTAGAACTGGCCCATTCTCCCAAGGAGAACTCCAATCTTAGAGTTAAAAAAGAAAAGAAAAGAAAAAGAAAAAGAAAAGACAGATTAACTACTCCTGGTAGAAAAAGGCAAAATCACAGTGACAGGCTGCAGCCTTGGCGTGGGCTTCACATGCGTGACACAGATGGTCTAACTCACACCTGTTGGAGGAAGCCAGGCACACTGAGTAAGCTGGGACTGGATGGCCCTGTGAAGAACAGAAAAGGAGCTCCTCCCCAGAGCTAGCCCCCAGGTCAAGGAGAAAAAGTAGGGTCTGTCTGCCTCTACAGAACCCTGCCCTTACCCAGGCCTGCCTTCCCTGACACCTGCCCTCATCCTGGCCTACTGCCATAGCAAAGCATAGGTGCTCAACACCAGGAACAAAACCATCTGTTTCATATTTTCTACCAACTCCTCCCCATGTGGCCACTCCCTGCTTTCCTCTCTATCCCTTGGTACCCCTTGTAGTTTCCTAGCTAACAAGGTCACTTCGTGCTTCTGCATCTTGAGTCACAGGTTGCCTGGTCCTACCACGCAGACATATCTGTGTTTCCCTTCTTCCCTGGACAAATATCTCTTTATTTTTTAAGGTTCCTCTCAAGCATTGTCTCCAGAAAACCTTTGCTAGCATCTTTCTGTCTCATCCCCCACAGCTGAACAAAATGTCCGTGTCATTGCCACATTAGTTCAGTTGTGTTCCTCTCCTTTGAAACCACAGGCTCTGAGGGCAGGCAGAGACTGCATCTCATACCTGTGTCTCTGGCATATGAAAATGTAGCAAAATTAAATATGATCTGTTACCGGTGCCATCTTGAGTGGTGCCCGGCAGGCGTGTGTCTCCTACACAAGTGGGACCTGAACTATTTCCATTACCAAGATAGTCTCCAAAGCACGTTTCCTGTAAAGCTTCCTGTTATAGACCTGAATCAAGGGATTCCTGAGAAAAAAACAGATGATTTTCCCCAATTAGAGAGTGACGTCTGTGCAGATGGAACCAGGGACCAAATTGGCAAGTCCACATAGACATGTGATTTAAGTCAAGGCCTCTCTAGGATATTCTGGGACAGAATCCAATGAAGAATTGGCCAACATGATACTATCATTGATATAAACTCAAATGGACAGGGATCTTCATTCAGGAAGGAAGTACACACACTCACACAAACAACACACAAACTTCTTCAGGCAACAAAAAGACTAAAAAATATAATTCAATCCAGGCTTAAAAAGAGACTAGATTAAGTTACCCAATACACTGGCTAATTAGAATAACTACCTGGAACCACAAATGTTACTGGCACTGATATCAATTCTAGACCAGAGACATGATTTTACAACTACCAATGCCCCACAAAATGCTCATGTTAATAGTTATAGAGCTTGTGCTTCTGTTTCCATGAAAACTAGAATATGAGTTCCTAGCTTCTTCTGTGGGAGAAGGGGCTTAGCAAGGCTATATATTTCCAAGCATAAAGAGGATATTTAAGAAATTGGTGGTAGCCTGAAAGTATGACAAATGTCCACCTTACATATGTAACCCATGCATTTCTCAAAGCCACCCAACGAGAAAATTTACAGATGACAAAGGTGAGGTATATAATAACCTGTCCAAGACTAGTAAGATTACAATCCAGTTCTTTTGACTGCAAACCTCATAGTTCTCCATGTGATATGTGCTGTCTCCCAAGGAGAAGGCCCAAGGCCACTCTGAGAAATGATCATAGACAGGAGAAATCAGAGAGAATCTCAGAAAAACTGCTAGGAAGGGTAGGAAGCTGAGCTTCCACCTACCTTAAATACAGTTCTCACAGTATCATGACACTCCTCAGTGACCCAGTAACTTTGGGGCTGCCTCATCAGTGGACATTCCAGAAGCCCTCCTCCCACTGCCTCCCACATTTCCTATGCACTTTTCCTTCCCACAGTCTGAGATACGCATTCCAAATGTAGAAGGACGAAATGCTATTTTTTTTCCCTCCACAGCAGGGGAGGGCGAGGGGTGTGTGGATTAACATCACCTGTCAAGTTTTTTTTTAAATATAAAACTTCTTTTACTTTCCTTGCCCAAAATTCTGATGGCCCCTTTCTCTCTGCCCAATTAACTGCTAATTATCATAATTTATTTACATACATATGTTCTCTGCCTGTTTCCCTGCTTGCCTTGCTATGGGTGTTCAATGGTAACTATGTGGGTTGAGGAGTGGGAGCTGTGATCTCTGGTCCTGTCTGTGAATCTGGGAAGGCTACTTCCTCCTCAGTCTCAGCTTCCTCAGGAAGAAAGGGAAGGGGCTGCAGAGGGGTGCTGACATCTACTGAGGCATCTATCTTCAACGTTCTAGCATTTCTCTCCTGTCCTGACTAATTCACAAAGCATCTGGGAGGAACACACGAGATAACGTATTTGAAAGTACAGTGAATAACAGGCGGCATCAGAGCAATGTAGCATTATTTAAATCTGCAACCTGCTAGCCCATTTTTTTTGAGTTCCTGTAGCATTGTGTGCCCAGCCAAGAACTCTCTTATCCCCACCAGCCACGTTAGGTGATGATGATGGGAAAAAGTTGAAAGAAGAAAACACAGGTGAGCGGGAGAGGGCAGGTATAGAAGAGCCTTGTGATTTAAGCTCTCCTATCATTCTAGTTTTCTAGAGATGATAATAGGGCTTCTGGCTCCAGAGAGAGAAATCCCTGTTCTTGAGAGATTTGCAATGAAACTTCGATGTTAGCAGGAAAATGTGCTTATGTCTATCTTTTCAAACACCTCATTCCAGGTCCATCCCACACACTAGCACTGTGCCGAGAATGACAGGAGCAGGCAGATAAGTCATTTCACCAACAGTGACAACGTGGGCCCTCATTTTAATTTAATCATCAGGATTGACAGGATTTTTGCCTGGTAACAAATCACCAGCCCTCTTGCCTGGGCTGGTTTTACACTAGATTGAGCCCCATCATCCTTCACGCTGCATTACATCCGCACCTCGCCAGGAGGAAACCCAACTTGCTCTGGATCCTTTGCACACCTCGCAATGATAAAAGCCAGTGATTTTTCTGAGGCAAGCTTCCAGTAAATATTCAGGGAGTGATTCTGTCATGTCTCGATTACAGATTCCATTTGAGTGAGGCTGACATTTCTGAAACTTGGAAAAACTACTAAACCTTTTCTAAGAAAACAAATTACTTTAACAGTAAATGTTCCCGTGATCAAGTGCTCACACCCCCAATTACACATAGTACTTTATTTCCTTGTTCACCCCAGTGTAAGGGAATAAAGCAAGGTATGTGGTTCTTTAAACTCTTCCTACGTGGAGAGATTTTTTGAACAAAACTGTGAATTAAGAAGAGATAGACTGTTTTAACCACAGGGGGCTTTCTTTTCCTTGCTTTTCTGGGTCCTCTTATCCCATCCTCCTCTTTCAATACTCTGCAGGCAACAAGCTTCAAGCTGTGCACAGATTTAACTGTTGCACCATGAATCAGGAGGCTCTCACTCATGTACACATGAATGAAAGGAAGACTCTCAAAAAGTGCCAAGTGTTTAGATCAAAGTAAGCAATGACTAAGGATGTATTTTCGGAGGTCAAGTGGGGGAAACTTTTTTTTAATGCCCTTTAGATCATTCTTGATCAGCAACCCTTTCTTCTTCTTTATCATCTCCACTTTACCACCAACTATAACAGAAATTGGGCAAAGTTTCAGGCTCCCTGCCCTGGGAGAACCTGCCATCTTATTAGAGGCACAATAGAAGCGTCTCTGGGCCTCTCACGGTACCACACACATCACACCCTTTGCCTCCATGAGTTCCACAACAAGGAGGTAACGCACAAACTGTGCTGTTTTTCAAATTAATCTCTGAGATTTAATTACTCGTCCAAGGGGGTACAGCTAATAAGTAAGGACAAAGGTTTCAATTTGTATTTAGACACTAAAGTTTCTTTTTTCCCCACTGTACCCCGGATCCTCTCATGCAGGAGATCTTGTCAATCTATACACAGTGCACCTTACCATTCATTGCTGTTTCATTGATTCACAATGTTGGGCTTCCCTCCCAAGAGGTCTGTAAACTCCTTGAAGAGAGGGACAATGTCTTGTCCTTTCCCACCACACATGATCGATGCTGACATGAAGGTTCAGAATGAAGCATGGAAAGGCATGTAACGGGAATGTGTGGGTCAGGGACTCAGGAACACAGCAAAGGAATTTTGAAGAAAGCAACTGTCAAATGTAAGTTTCGACAGGGATGTGAAGGACAGAAAATACAGGCGATGGTGAGAAGAGGGCAGGACCGTCCAGGCACAGCAAGAGGCCCATGAAGAGGAAGGAGGGACAATGTGCAGGGATTCACGTGGTCACTAGCATCACAGAGGCTCAGGACCACCAGGACTGAGGGGACCAAGGTGAGCTCAGATGCCAGAACCAAAGGAAATGAGATACATCATGACAGTAAAATACAACAATGTTCCAGGTTTCGGTGGATCCCAATGAGCTGTTCAAAATAGGGTGTGTTCCTTGGAAAACTCCATCAGCCTGTTAGAGGGGACACAGAGAATGTCTGCTAACTAAGCATGATGTGTTCTCGTACTGCACAGAATGTCACCAGGAAGAACAAATGGCGTCAGCTGCCACCACGCTGTGGCATTCCACTTTGCAAAATGATATGTCATTATTAAGCGGTGAGGGATATTGATTTCTCAGTGTGTTTCCTGCTTGCTCAATTGCTTTGGTTACAACAACAATGTATACGTTAAATACAATGAGGAGACCCAGAACGCTTATCTTTGGGGTCCCCAATAGTGTGCAACTTGCTCTTCAGTCTGCAAGTGATCAGATACCCTGACACCCACCTTGATTCAAAAGGAGTCTTGCTTTATTTATTTATCTATTGATTAGCTAAGTGATTGATTGATGAGATGGTTTAAATGTGCGAGATCTCCTCATCTGGAGTTGAGATGGCCATGTGGTGTGGGGAGTGGTCTGGAAGGCGACCAAGGTCTGGTCCCAGGTTTGCGGTGAATCACCAAGTTACCTTTCCCTCTCTGCAGAAGGAGAAAATTGTACCAAATTATTCCTAAGATCCCTTTAATCACTAAAACTAGATTATTCTCTAGAGCTTTAAAAAACATTTTTAAAAACTCAGTAGATATTTATTTTGTGCCTAACATGTGTCAAGCATGGTTCTAAACCCTAAGGAACTACAGTTTAAAGACCCTGCCTTCCTGGAGTTGAACTTCCAGTGGATGAAGATGGACAGCAAAAAATAAAATAAAATAAACAAGTAAATGTATATTATATCAGATGAAGGAGGTTCAGTGAAGGGAAATTAAGGAGGGTAACGGTGAGGAACCGTCGGGTAACAGGAAAGCCTTTGCTGATAGTCACCTCTGAACAGAGGACAAAATTAAGTGAGACAGCGAACCACACAGATATTTGGACAAAGAGTATTTTAGGTAGAGGGAGCAAGTGCAAAGGGCCTGAGGCAGGTCTGTAACTTGAAATGTACGGGAAATCTGCCCCAGCGTTTCCCAGCATAGACAGACATTTCAAAATTCATCTGCTCATTTCCATGTTCCCAAACTTGCTGTTGGATAGACACAGACTTGAACAAAATTGCAGCAGAGTTGGGGTGTTCTGGAAAAAGCCTGCCCTCGTGTGTGAGGAAAGTCCACCGTCAACTCGCTAAACCAGATACACTGCAGACAGCAGAACTGTCCCAGGATCACATGTAAAGACGCAGTTTTCCTGAGCAAGTCAGTCGTCCACTTCACCAAAAATAAGCCTCATTCTGAGACCTTTCCCCTACCCCACAGGGAGAAAAGTGGCAACTTAGCCCTTGTGGGGAGGAAGCCAAAAACCAAATCTGCTCTGTGAAGGTGAGGATGGTCTTTTGCCTAGGTGTCCACGACAAAAAGAGCATTTGTAATTACAGCCACAAAATCACCCTGTAAACACTTAATAGCTTAATAAGATTTTTAATGAGTCTATTTGAAAATGAGAAACCCTACTGTATAAAATGGGCCCATAAAATGTTATACAGCTGTGCTGTGTCTTCAAACAAATTGCAAACTGATCTCATCCAGTGTCCGGGAATATATTAAGTGCTGAGTTCAGGCCACTATACAGTTTTGGATGCGCTTGACTCTAAGCATCCATGGGAAAGATTTCAAATACCTCTGGAGAAGCCCTACAAACCGGTAGAGTGGTGGCTGGCCACACAGACCTCCAGAAAGATCTATTTTCATGTTTACAGCTTTCCTAATTCCTTCACCTTACACTGATACCCCTTTCCTCTGGATTCCTATGTGTTTTTTTTTTTAATATCATTACCATATTGGTTTAACATTTCTCTTTAGAATTAACCAGTCACTGCTGTTAGGAAGAAGTTGCAAAGAACACTTTGCACTGCTATACCTGAGCCCGTACGTAGTAACTCCCACCCAAGTTAACAGGAAGCTAAATTCCATGAGATTTGTAAACCAAATGCTGCAGGAGTTTAGAAATAGGAGGAAGAATTGCTATTATAAATAAGTAAGAAAGACTTCCTGGAAATGGCAATATTTTTGGCAAGCCTTGAGGTGAAGACTCTCCGGAAGAATGAGAAATGCTACAGAGAGAAGGTGTTGGTGTGTTGGCAGAAATGTGAATAGCCCGACAGGGTTTGGAGCGAGATTGAGGACAAAGGCATTAAAAGGAAAAAGCTAAAAGGTAGGGTGAGAATCAGATAATGTAGACCCTTGAAAGAGCTGCAGATGACATCAGATTTATAGTGTCCTCTGCCCCATAAGTGCTGAGAATTTATTGTTCTAGAGGAGAAGAGACCCTCCCCAGACCACAGTCCCCTCTCTCTGAAACCCTGCAGTCAATCCTGATCATTCTGTGGTACACCCTCAATGCCCAGACACAAATTAAGCACAAGTCCTCCATCCACCAACAGAACTTGGTTTTATCTACCTTTTTGTTTTGTCTAATTATGCTTGTTTATGTGTTGCTTTGCCCTTTTCCTTGTTTTTCTTCTATTTTAGGAAAAGAAATTTGGGAAAGACGATAACGTGACTCTAAGTTTTTCCTGGTAAGAAAGAAGCGTACCACAACCATTTTACGTTGGGCTTAGTAAAGATCCAGAAGCCAGTGCCCAAGATACTACCTCCTCTCAGAGGAACTGGCTCTGATAGCAGCTGTCCCTTCACCTTACCATGTGATACACCGGAAGCTAGCAACAGCGGCTAGATTTGGGGGTTGGGAAGAATGAGTAGGCGTATGTCTGAGGGCAGAGGTGTTTAGCTGCCATCACTTTCTTCTGTAGGTAAGAGGCCTCTTGGCAGCTGGAGGTAACAGCCATCTTGCAAGACAAGACATCACACTGGAGTGATCATCACCACTTCAGATAGTGAAGCTGCTGAGTTATTTCTGTTTTTATAAACCTAAGAGATGCCTTTGACTTCTGCCCAAGGTGCTCACAGAGTGGTGTTGCCTGCAAAAGTGCTAAGACAGAGTGAAGAAGTGGAAGATTTCCCTCAGTCTCTACTCTTAAATGTGGCATTCTACTAAACACCACGGACTGGCTGCAAGTCACTCATGAAGCTGAGGCTTAGCTAAGGGGTTGGAAAAATTGAATGGGTAATCAAACTGCAACAAATAGATCCAATGGAATGGATCTCAAACTGCAACAAAAAGGAAATTTAAATATCATAGACTCAGCAATTAGAAATCATGACCCCCAAGCATCTTCCAGATGCCATTATGGGGACTCCAGATTGTTGTCTCTGCAAGTTGGTCCAATCACCTAGAATGGCCATTTCTAGAATCTCTGGAGAGTAAGGACCCTTACTCAAAAGTCTTCTCCCCCCTGCTTCATACATACCTGCATACATTCCTTCCTTGTCAAAGAAGCCAAGGAATTTTTTTTTTTTTTCTGAATTAGAGATAAAGCTGAAATGGCGGCCAGGCATGTTGGTTCACGCCTATAATCCTAGCACTCTGGGAGGCCTAGGCAGGTGGATTGCTTGAGCTTAGGAGTTCAAGGCCAGCCTAAGCAAGAGCAAGACATTGCCTCTACTAAAAATAGAAAAACTAGCCAAGAATTGTGGCAGGTAACTGTAGTCCCAACTGCTAGGGAAGCTGAGGCAGGAGGATTGCTTGAGCCCAAGAGTTTGAGGTTGCTGTGAGCTATGATGATGCCACTGCACTCTATCCAGGGTGACAGAGTGAGACTCTGTCTCAAAGAAAAGAAAAACCAAAAGCTGAACGGCAATTGAGTAGGGGACCATAAACAAGAGACTCAATGCATTCTCCAAAAGATATGACTATATCATCTTTTGCCAAAGGATGGACTTTAAAGAAGGGAGGGAGGAATGCATGAGGACATTGAAGATCTTAATTGGTAAAGGAAAGAATCTGGATACCTTAAATAAATTCCACCCAATTAATCCTTGGATTCAATCTTTAAAATGTTGTTGAGTATTTTTATGTCTAAATTCATGAGAGATGTTAATCTCTTCTTTTTATATAATCCCCCCCCTTTTTTGTGGTAATACTGGGCTCTTAAAATGAGCAAAGTATTTACTCTTTTTTTATTTTCTGGAATAGATTATGTAAAATTCATGTTAATTCTGCAATGAATATTAGATAAAATTCTCCACTGAAACCACTGTAGGTCTGGAGATTTTTTTACAGAGTAGCTGCTTAGTTACAAATTCAGTTTCCATAATTGTCATAGGGCTATTCAAATTATCTATTTAATATTAAGTGAATTGAAGTAGTCTGTGTATTTTGAGGAATTGGTCAATTTCACCTAAGTGGTCAAGTATATGTTTGCAGAGATGGTCATCTCAATCTATCATCATCCTTTTGATGTCTTCAGAGTTTGTAATTATGTCCTTTGTTTCATTCTTGATGTTGGTCATTTGCAATTTCCTTTTTCTTTGCCAGTCTTGCTTCAGATTTGTTAATTTACCTGATAATTTTCATTTTCTTGATTTTTCTATATTGCTTCTTTTTTCGATTTCATTAATTTCTGGACTTAACTATTTTCTTCCTAGGATTGAGTTATTGTGCTCCTCTTATTCTAGATTCTTGAAGTAGGTGCTTAAATTTATGATTTGAAATTGTCTTTTCTTCTCTATTGGAAGCATTTAGGGCTAAAAGTTTTCCTATCAGAATAGGAGCATTTTGTTTTTATTTCATTCAGTGTCATTTTTTATTTACCTCAAGACTTCCTCCTTGAATCATGAATTATTAAGAAATTAATTGCATGGCTCCCAACTGTTTCAAGATCTTCCTATTTTCTTTTTGTTATTGATTTCCAGTTTGATTTGATTGTGGTCAGAGAACACATTCTGTATGAATTTAATTCTTCTACATTTGTTGAGTTGTATCCAATGGTCCAGGCTATGATCTTCCTTACTATATATTCTACGGACACTTGAAAGAGCAGGAATATTTTCCTGCTTTTTTTGGAGTGGAATGTTCTATAAATGTTGAAATATCACTTGATGGTGGTGTTGAGTTCTACCATATCTTTGCTGATTTCTTGTCTAATTGTTCTATCAGTTCTTGATACAGAGTGTTAAAATACAATTACTATACTTATGAATTTGTTTATTTCTACTCTGAGTCTGTTTCATGTATTTTATGGCTCTTTTGTCCAGTTCCTATATGTTTAGGATTCCAATATCTTCTTAAGAAATCATGGCTCGGCGCCTGTGGCTCAAGCGGCTGAGGCGCCAGCCACATACACCTAAGGTGGCGGGTTCGAATCCCCAGCCCGGGCCCGCCAAACAACAATGATGGCTGCAACCAAAAAATGGCCGGGCGTTGTGGCGGGCACCTGTGGTCCCAGCTACTTGGGAGGCAGAGGCAGGAGACTCTCTTGAGCCCAGGAATTGGAGG